>VXAU01002505.1:2671-68886 GCA_013399695.1 Formicarius rufipectus | reverse complement strand
AAAAAAAAAAAAAAAAAAAAAAAAAAAAAAAAAAAAAAAAAAAAAAAAAAAAAAAACAAAAACAAAAAACAAACAAACAAAAACCACAACAACAACAAAAAAACAACAACAAAAAACCAAACCAACCAAAAAACAAAAACAAAAACAAACAAAACAAGAAAAACAAACAAAAACCAAGAACAACAAACAAAAACAAACGAACAACATAATAAGACACTGTAAAGGAAAAAGTTATCAAGGAAAGCAGGAAGAACTGCTTAGAGAGACACCATTGGGTGCAATCTTTTTTCAATGATGAATTTGTTTCTACAGCTGGCTATTGTCCACTTTATAATAAGATAAAAGGCATCACAGAACCAATGAATCATCTCATATATTGAGAACCTGAGTACAGACTATGCTACAGACAATTCCCAATGTAAGGCAAAACCTCAATGTGCCCAGCAAAGCCAAAAGTGACTGCTTAAATTACTTAGGATGTGTATGGCCACAGCTGGAAGAGCTTTAGGATACATCTAGTCCTAGAACAAAGATGTACACACATACAAATACACATCCCCATGGACACAGTAACCCCTGACAATGCAAAAGCCTCTCTTAAGTGATTAAGTTGATTAAAATCTAATTCTTACTTCAGACTAAAAGCAGCTGCATGACTGAAATTAATGGATCTTTTTGTGAAGACAGCTGTTAAATCAACATAAGTGGGATCACAAAACTCAGCACTGAATTTTATTGTAGCTATTGACTTGGGACATGGATATTTTGTTTTGTCTTTTACATCTGAACCATTTTCTGTCCTGCAAAACAGTGAAACACTGAATAGTAGTGTTTCATTTTTTCCTTCCATAAAAATCAGTAATCAATTTAGGAATGGAAAAGGAATGTGATGAAAGAATTTCTCACCATGCTGCTCATCCAACTAACAAAGCAAATAAATTCATGATTTAAAATAGAAGCTAAGACAAATATTAGCAGGGCTGAGGCACAAGTTAGTAGGTTACTTTAAACTTATCTTGAAAAGCTAGTGTAAAACAAGGCTCAAAGGCCACACAGGCTTCCTCTCCTGCTATTCAGTGTTCTTCCACTGATGATGTGAGAGCAGTACCTTTGCACTTTCACTTTCTTGTTTTCGCTGTTACTGGGCTTATGCTCTGAAGTAAGACACAGGTTCCTCATTTAGCTCAGTAACCCACTACATACAAAAGTGTTCCTTATAAATGGAACATGAATTAAATGTGGAGCAAAGAAGGCAACACTTTTTACTGCTTTTTGTTTGGAATTCTATAGGACACAAAGTACAAAATAACAGTCTCCAAACACTAAGTACTCCAGAAACAGCCAGTTTAATTTACCAACTGGTTTTCACCCTGGAGATGTTGGAAAATTTCTTCAAGGCGATGCTATCCTCATCCTGTGCACAGAAGCTTATGAGTGTTTTTTCTAATTAGGCATATTTAGTGGATATATTAAGAACTGTCCAAAAAACCCCATTGTAAGCCACAGAATTAATCTTATCCATACTCCCCTTTATCCATTTAAACTGCAAAGCTTTTTATAAGCATGGAAATACCAGAAAAAATGTACATGATGAGGAGTAGAGGAAAATATTTAAATATATGCAGCTACAAGTAGCCAAAAACTCTCTGACTAGGAAGCAAAACCATGCCTGCCCTCCTAGAAGTCAGGGAGGCGGGCAGTGTCTGGCATGGGCAGCACTTCCATGCTGGCAGCAACAGCAACTAAGGTGCAGTCTAGGGTTGTAACTACTTGGAGGGATGTGTATTCAGTGCAAGGACATTTTGAAAGGGAAAAGGGAATGACCAGAACTCACTGCTCAACTACTGCCATCCCATCAAGAATAAGGCCTTCTGTAATTAAGAGGCAATAGTTTCTAGGGTATGCCGATTTGCTCCCTTGCTCCACCTCTCTAGTGTATCATGCACCCTAATATTAGAAGCACCGCAGGCAGAGCAGAGGAGGAGGCATTATGCTGCTAAATGTTTGATCATTCTTAAAATTAACTGCCATTACTCTTCTCTTTTGTTCATGCCCACCCTTGAATGTCAAAGTGTTATACAGTGAGAAGATAAATGATATTTGGAAGCCTTTATGTTCTATCCAGCCAGGTTCAAAGACTGGCTGCTGATTTCTACCTGTAATGAAGGGAAATAACAAACATTTTTCTGTCATGTGTCATTTCATCTCTGGATCTAAGTCTGTCAGCTCAGTTATCTGAAACAGTTGAATTACTCTTTTTTAAGTGTTCATATTCCTAAACCACAAGTTAATAAAAGAAGTCTCCCAGAAACTAATTTCTATTGTGGCACATAATGTGAAATAGAAAATACTCAATTCACAAACAATAACTTCTGATACTATGCTAACAATCATGCAGCCAGAGATACAGAAGGAGGAAAAAGCAGAGCAGTCTTTACATGTGGTAATATGCCACAGGCAACAGACTGTTGCAGACTACATACAGCACAGTCACCTTTGGAGGGAAATGAAATTTGCTACTGCTCCTGAGAATTTAGGGGTCAGTATCTGTAGTCAGAGGATCTTTCTTGCAGCAAGAGTTACTGTCCTTACTTCAACAGTCTTCCTGGAAGTAATGGGAAATTCAAACCAAATTTCCATGTCTCTGCCACTCTTTTCCTTCCCAGTGGTAAAAGAACTGGAGCCCTTCCTTGAACTGTTCACCTTGGATCAGCAAAATTTAACACTGTTGAACTTGCAGGGAGAAGAAAGTAAGGCAGAGAACTCAGAGCCTGCCTCTCTCTTCCAGATGGATAAAAACAACACTATCTAGAGGTGCTGTGGAGGAATCACTAAGAGAAGAGAGAAAGCCGCTGTAAAGAGTAAATTGCCAATACAAGGTAGCCCTGCTCACAGATAATGGCACTGAGCATCAAGGCAATGCTGGCCAGCATCATCACACCACCACCTCTTCTACCCACAAGGACAATCTCCTTCAAAAGGCTCTAAGGACTCAGACAGGATCAACACAGAAAGCTTCTCACAGCACTGATTTCACCCACTCACTGAGCTGAAGATATAACATGGCTTTTAAAAGATTAAGCTTTTATTACTATGTATAACAGAAACAAGGCTCTTTGTGCTGTTCATAACAGCTTACTCAAGGTAATAATGACCACCATCCCAAGTCAGTTCATTGAGTATTTCACAAAAAGGAACGAAGCTGACACAGAAGATGAAATTGCTGTTCTCGGTCAGTTCTCCTCAACTCTATGGACCAGTTAAAAAAGTCTTAAGAAATGTCACATATGGTAAACCTTTCATCTCACTCATAGAGCCAAGGCCTGCTGTAAGCTGTGCTAAAGATGGCAGACTCTACCCTTGATTTAATTTTTCATTGCTTTTTAGAGAAAATGGCTCTAAGGTTATGAGAAGGCTGGGCACAACCAGAGACCAACAGGTCCATTCACTTGTGTAAGTGGCCTTCAAAACAGGAGTCAGGCTATCTAATCCTATGTAATTCAGTGTCCCAGTAAAAGAGGTAACCATGCATTTTTATTCTTTACATGAGAATTAAAAACAAATCCCCAATTTTTTTTTGCTCTGTTAAAAGCAGTGTATTTTTTTTTTGTTTCTTTCTACTGCTCTCTGAAAAGCATGAACCACATAGCATGATGACACACTTACTTCTGTAATAGACTTGACAAAGCGGATTCCATCATTAGCTCCTTTGATTTTTGCCAGGCAGTCGCAGAAATAATCCCAGTAGTCTTTTCTGTTCCCCAGTAACGTGCTTTTTTCTTTCTGGTCAAACTTAAGCAAGGAAAACAAAATGCAATGAGGAAAACTTAAATATAAATACATTTATATATAGTTATTTGGAATTCTGTTCCTCTCCCTGCCGTGTGCTTTCATGACTCCTCTTAGCTTTAGCCAATGTATTCACAAAGGAAAGAGACATTGCATTGCACTGATGCAATCCAGTAGTTACAAAAGCTACTTTACAGAGAGTAACAGATCATAATGTCCTCAGTCTCTTTAAAATACAGACATGCTTTCAAAACTGCCGAAACTAAGGTTTACAGCAGATTCAGCAGCTGTTCAAGAGCAATGAACTAACAACCAGTTGCAGCTTGGGCCACTCAAATTCCAAGGGATTCTTCGGCTTCTACTGAAGCCTCTGCAACCCAATTAAAACTCCCTTGCCTAGATTAAAGCTAGATTAGCATGCCTTTGTTGCAATCAGTGACACATTCACCACATATGTGGATACAAGACCATGCAAATTTAATTTCAGTTTGACCAGCAACATCCTCTTTTACTTAAATTTTGAGAAAAGGAAAAAAAAGCAGCATTCCAGATTAGAAATCAGCCTTTTGCATTAGGCCTTCCATACAATAAAAAAAAAGAATTTCCAAAGTGAAATTGCAAAACAGTCTGTAAATTACTCACACTACTATATTTGCACCATGAACAGCTCACTAGTATTTCTTTTGCATCAGAATGTTGTCAAGATCTCATTACCACAGTTTTTCCAGGATAACTTAGCAGAATATATCTCTAAAATCAAGATCAGATTCTCAGATCAGTAAAGCAATGCCTTACATTATTCAAACAAATGGCCAGCTCTGCCTTTTGACTACATTTATTTATTTTCACTTGAAATAAGTACAATAAGCAGCACGCATTTCAGTCCACTTACCACACACACACACAAAAATGAGAAAGAGAGACTCAACTGGACATTTACGATTACTTGAGTTAAACCTCACATACTGAACAGGCAGTAACAGAAAAAAAGGCCAAGCTTTGCTGCTGGATTACAAATGACACACATCACTTTTTACCTGTAGAAGGTACTCTAGCTTGTAGGAGAATTTTTGCAAGTTGACACTGTCATCTGTGATGGGTTCCCCTCCTTCTTTAAATTCTTTACTTAACTCAGTCACAGCATCTTTAAAACAAGACACCAAAATAGTTAACTAATGTAAACAATATACAGTACTGAATCCATAAACAACTAAATAAATGGTTTCCTCATGGGCATTATATGCACGTGTATTCAGTTTCTTTTATCTGAAATGTCTTAATGACAGTGCAAAAAAATTATTGATATGCTTGCAATTTAAGACTACCTATAAGAAAACCAGAGCTCAAGATATGTCCATCTGTTAGATGGACTATTTCTTTCTCTTAAAAACACACTTAGTACTTCTGACACTTAGCAAAAACTGGTAACAGACAATTGCTAACTGCTACCTCAGCAGAGGAAAGAGAAATAACTTTCTGCTGCCTCATGTGCACATTAAGGTATTGCTACAGAACAAACAGAATTCTGATTAGAAAGGACAAAGCATGTAATCTGCTAAAGGGGATCAGTAACACGAGAACAGTCATTTGGTCAGCACATTTATCTTCTCCATGCTTTATTCAGGAAAGTTCAGCTTGTGCTGGTTACAAACACAAATGGGGAAAATAAATTACATACAAAATAAGCATGGAGCAACTCCTCTTCCCTAAAATGTACTCCTGTAGTGGGTTAGGAAACTTCAAGACAAAATAAACTCTGCTGTCCCTCTGGACTCCCTATCCCACAAAAGGTAAACTTCTCAGCATCAGAAATTACTGATTTTGAACTTGCTTTCCACTTGGGTTTTGTACTTACCTCAGGTGACTGAGTGAGCCTTAGCTCCCAGTCCCACTCGACCTCCTTTGTGAATAAAAATCTCTTCTTGGTAGCAGGTATATAGATCTCATTTTTTTTTTATTACAGGAAGATCTAGATTCCCAGTTTTGGTGCATGCATTTTATATGTAATAAAAATTAAAAGAAAAAATATCTGGTTCTCAGTCTAAGCTGCTGATTAGGTCAGAGACGGGGCAGGAAAACTTTTAAGAATCTGCTGCCAATTTTGTCTGCAGTAAAACTGTCAAAATAAGGTTGGCTACTTCTAGTGGAGGACAAGTTAGGTTCCACTGCAGCAAGAACAGCAGGTTCAATTCTCCAGCACTCTTCCTCTGGATCACCCTTCCCAGTTCACTTTGGCCTCCTGTTTTTTTCCCTTCCCCCATTAGTGGCAACTCCACACCAGCTTCAAATCAAGGAAGGGTCTAAAAACGAAGCCTTCTTTATCTCACATGAAGTCATGTAACAGCATAGCTTTATGCATGCCAACAAAGTCCCAGCTCACAATGCATTCCTCACAGACACTTTTTTTAAAATTGTACTTAAAAATTATTTATCAAGAAAAATATTTCTTATTTCTCATCTTGCATGTTTAAATTCGCAGGATTTAAGAATTTAAGGTCCTGCAGAAGGATCTGCACTTGTCTCACAAAAAAATGTCAGTCACATCACCCACCCACCTTGAATTATGTTGCTACAACAGCTGCACAAAAGAGTTACATGACTGGAAACACCACTCCTACTCTCTGTTATCTAAAACATGAAGGATGCAGTCCAGCCCAAGGAATGTATCTGCCAGCATGGCCCTGTACCTTGCAAGTCTCTGATAATCCGCTGCAGTTGGCTTTCGCCACTAGTTGCTGCCATCTTGAAAGCAAAAGGAACTCCCCTACTGGGCTCTTAACCTTTTCATCCATCTAGATAAAAACAGCAGAGTTCAGATCCTTGATGACCATTGGGTCGATGCTGTTTACTTTTCTCTGTAACACCTGCAATTGCAAAAACCAAAAATTAAATGCAAGTTTTTATCTGCTCAAATGGGCAGCAGACAGGTAATTTGGCATTTTAGATCTTGATCAGTAATTGACTGCGAGGCAAACTCTTTTCAATGAATCCTTTTTACATTTGCTTCCAAATTTCACTTGCCATTTCAGTTATATCTTTCAAAACTACAGAGCAAACCTCAGAGGGCAATTTTCTCTTTCTGCAGATACAACACAGTCAGTTGTAGAGGCGAGCTCAGGCTGGCATTTCATGCAATCCACTTTGTGACCCCGAGGTAGGTTCCAATGACATGTGACTCTCCCTCCCCAAACCCTCTGTAAGATCATCCCAACAAGCGGCAGAGTAAAAAGATACAACAACTTTTCCGTTTCAGGGAGGTTTTCAAGACATAGACTAGGCAGGGGCCAAGGAATCAAAAAATCATGTGTGCTTGATTCTCTGGCACTGGAGTGTATTTTTAATGCACAAGAGCTACTAAAAGATGAAATTCTGGAGCCTGGTTTTAGCAAGAGAAACACCTCATCCTGTTCTCAGAACCCACTGTTCCCAACACATGTAAGGGGACACCACTTTATTTTAAGCTGTTACAGCATCCCTGGCTGGACAAGCATACCTTGCACTACCACCCTTGCTTAGGGCAACGATGACTTATACCCAGCACTCACAGAAAATCTTTCTGTAAGTAAAATTAATTAAAAGCCTCAAACACTTTAATAAAACAACCATGCCTGGGGATACAAATTTTCAAATTTGAACAATTGTTAAAAAAAAAACCAAACAAAAACAGCCTCACAGAAACTGCACAGGGAACTTACTAAGCATCCTGTTCAAATGTTGTTCAGAATTCCTTCTGCAGTGGTACAAGCTGAATTTTCACTCAAGCACAACACCCAAAAGTACTGAATCTTTAGAAAATTTGCTGTTACACTTCCATGCTTTTGTTGCAGTTCCAGTTGAACCACACTGATATTAAGTTGTAAGTAAAATCTTACAAACTAACCCTAAACCTGGGGTCAAATTATCATCTCTCTTTTCTCTTTCCTTTCTTTCACTCCTCAAAGAACTAAACTGGCATGGATGAAGTAGGTGTCTGAATTAATCAAATGGACCATCCTTCCTACCCTATGTGTGGAGGTACTGTTAGGTAATGGTCCTCATGTGATGCCCTATTTTTTTCTATTTGAAACAAAGCAAACCTTAACAAAGCCAGAGAGACAGAAACACAGTAAAGTATAAAGAGAAGGCTGAAACTACACTTAGCAGAGTGTTTGTCTGAATACTTGTGTTTTGTTACCTGCTAGTTTCCATTTCCATATTTTGATGGCAGTTGTTATGTTATTACACAAGTGTCACGTGGCCCATGTGCTGTCTGGGGAAGGGCTTTGGCCTGCAAAATCTCCACCATAACCGAGCTGCTTCAGGGAGAAAAGGCCAGCAATCACAGACCAGCCAACCTTCTGTGGTGCCAAACACAATATTTTGCCCTAAACCAACAATATTACATACCCAAGATTCCTATCTTGATTCTACTGAGTGATCATACAAAGCACCACACTTCCTGGCAACTTGCTGAGTTGGGTACTACTGCGAAAAAAGCCAGAATAACAAACTCAGTGAGTCAATGTTTCCTTTTCTAAGCATACACAGGAACATCATCCATATCTGTTCGGTTTGGCAACTGTTACAGAATAACAATTAAATGAGAAGACTGTGACATGTGGGCAATGGAAGCCAAAAAGTGTGTCCAAACCTACGTTCTTCCTCACACAAAGAGGGAAAAGAGCAATGACCATACAACGGGCTCCTGCCTGTCCTTCCCAAAGGCCACAACAAACTCCCATTCAAGGCTCCAGAGGCACAAAGAGACATGCCAGGAAAACAGTGATCAGGCCAACTGCAGGCATGTACAGGGAGCCTGGAGGAGAAGACAGTGGGGAATTGAACCCTTATTTTGCAATAACCAGTGTGGAGGAGGACATGGGACATCTTGTGGCAGACAGGCACCGCACAGGACCTTGCCAAGTGCTAATTTCCAGTAGGCTGCCCAATCAGATATTCACTGGAGGAGGACTAAGGCAGTATAGAGTTTTCCCAGTCCCAAGAGCACTGCATAAGTCAGTGTGTTCGCCCAGAAGTCACAGACAAATGACTACAATGTGCACAACAGCTCAGTGGCACCATGCAGGGAAAGCTGTGTGCTTCTAATGGGTTGATCCTGCTGTGCCAAATCAGCCCAAGACACACACCTTTATTCCTGCTGGGATCTCGTAGACAGAATGCATGAATCCTGAGCAGAGACCACAATTCAGCTGGAGAGATGTAGCTGCACTCCTCTACTGTGACCCCTTTTCTCAATACCTGGAGCAAGGTGTCACAGCTTCCTCCCTTCCCTGCATCAGCTCCCACCCCTGAGACATACATTTAACCCCTTCTCTTCCCAGGGGTGAAGGGGGTCTTTTGACCTGGGCTGTTACACAAGGCAAATATGCAGAAACTTTTTCTACTTGCCTTCTCTTCTGCAAAATGGGGAGAAAGGCACTTCCCTCTGTGGTCCTTCCAGAGGTGTTCTTAGAAAACACAGTCCCTCCCTCAGAAAGGTGCAGAGCTCTCACTTCCAATGGCAAAGAAAGCTGATAATGTACTTTAAGTGGTTTCCCAACATTTTGAAACAGGAAAAACTTCTGTAAACACCTGATCTCTTCCTTCCTGATCACAGAATATTGTGCCCAGAATTCTTTAGAGCACAACCCTGTTCCTCCAGCACTTCCTATCCTATTACGCACGCATGTAAATACCTGCTACGTGAAAACAGCATGACACATTCGTCAGGCACAAACGACCCGCTGCGGGCCAAAAGCTTTTCAGATGACGCCTCGTTACCTCTTACACAACAACGTAACAGCACTGGACCAAGGCTGATGGCATTAACTTGTACAAGAACTGCAGAGCTGCAGTGACATCAGTGCAGCTACACTAAGGACCTGGCATAGAGAAGGCAAGCCAGGGCATGTCATCAGTTGCTCCTCACACTTCTGGGCTGTGCCTGCTGATCTCTGAAGATGGTTCTTGTCTCTCCTGCTGGCATAAGTACTAGTGTGGGGGTGACAATCTTCTTTACAGAGGAGGATATCCTGGAGATTAAAGACAGAAGCAGAAAGGAAACAGACCATGTACAGGAAAAGATTTACCTGAAGGGGAGTGAGACACATACAAATCAAGAAACAAAACTGAATGACTGCAATTAAATTGGTTAGTGGAATAGCTACAATGACCTACATTTAATCTGATTTGATAAGATTTTCTACACTATGTCTGCATCTCCAGTAGCTACATTTTTTTTTTCTCTTCATTGATCAATTTTGGCCAACCTTGACAGAAGATAGTCATCTTCAAAACATTACACTTCTCCATGTGCAATCAGAACAGGAACTTGGGAGGATGACCATGAGCAGTGTCCCTTCACTAATAAAAAGGCTGCAGTGTGACCTCCACTATAGTATATATTCTCTGATATCACAGAATCCACTCCCCACCCAAGTGCATTTTCAGTGTACACTAAGAGCAGAGCTCACACTGCAGACTTGGTGCAATTCAGCTAAATAGTAAATCAGATTTGCAAGAACTATTCATTGGAAACCAAGACCCACTACTTCCTACCTCTTGTGGAAATATTTCCTGTTAACGTAACTCCTCTGGTCTAGACATTCCAAACAGGGGCACCTCACCACATGGCCCCCAGTGGTATCACAAAACATCTAATTATTTGGTGCTTGCAATCCTATGCCTGTTCTAACTTTCTATATGAAACAAGGCAGGTGAGTGAGGATACTGAGACAGATATGCTTGTGAGTCACAACAGCTTTAACTGTGTTAGCCCCTTGTGTAGTGTGAACATGATTTGCCCTACAAAAGCAGATACTGACTGATAACAATAAAGCACATTGTGTAAAAAAACCCCAACCTACCTCATCATACAGTTCGCTATAAGGCACACTGACAAAAGAACATTGAATGTAAACCTCATAGCAAAGACGAAGGAAGAACTGGGAAAGGTCTCTAACTGCCAGGACCATAACACCACTGATTTAGTTAAATAATTTCATTCAATCATTGTCTGGAAAAACTACCTCATACTTTGTTGTTGCAGGGACACAGAGTGGAATTCATGGCAGCTGTGCTGCCACCTTTTTCCATTTTGTACCATGCAGGCACATAAAGCTGCACATCCATGAAGCTGAACAACTGTTTGCTAGCAGTAAGGGTCTGAGGTGAGCTGTAAAAAAGAGAGTGACTCTTCTGTCATGACCACACACATGTTTTTACTGGGCAACTCCAACCTTTGTGCTTTAACACTGCAGATAAAGATATGTGACTGATAAAAACACACACTGGACTACACTACATGGGACAATTAAAAACAAAAGGCAGGCACAGCCTAAATGTCAGCTAGGGTTTCCATTCTGAGAAGTGAAATTTTCTTGCTAAATTAACCTTCCCCCTTTGTTTTCTATTCCAACAAACTTCACATTTCAGTGAACAAAAAAACCAAAAAAAACCCCAAAACAACAAAAACAAAAATCTCACAACATTTTGGAGTAATATTTTTTTATTTCTTTTAGTACCTCAAGTATTAGACCATGCTGCAACCCTATGCTGGATTTCCCACATGATGATACACACAAACTTTGCTTGTGGTGTGGCAGAATAGAGTAAGAAGATGAAGTGCATAAAAACAATCACATATTTTGCAAATGGCTCACAGAGAAAGAGCATTTTTACAGTAAAGCCCTTTTGTGAGAAGGTTTTTGTGCTGTAAGCACATTTGCATTTTACAGCATAAGAGCACAAACTAATGACATTCATCAAAATGCTGCTTGTACCACTAACTTGACAGGAGAGACTAACACAAAAGAATCAGTAGAGTTTCATAAATTTCTTTGTGCAATCTTCCCTATTCTAACAACTGACCTGCATTCCATCCCCATTCCTCATATTTGCAACCTGTTCTTAGAAAAAGGTCAAAACTAGGCAACAGACATGACTACAAAAGTGACTCAAAAAGAACTCCATGAAACAGAGTTAATTTTTAACCTCAAGTGGGCAACGCTGGCAACCCTAACAATTTTGTTTAATGCTGCACCTACTGAATTGCACCTCCACTCTAAAACATGGCTCAAAGCCCTTTAAAACTTTACACTGAACTTTGCCAAACAGGTCAGATGGAGCACAAAGGGATACAGATTCCTGATTTGGAGAACACAGTGCTTTGTCTCTGTTATTCCTTCACATCAAATAACTGTTGAATAGTATGAACTCAAACAAACACTTTCTTCAAACAACCCCACAGGCTTGTCTCACAAAGACAGCCCTGTCTCAGCCCCATCTCATGACAAGAGAAGTTCCCTGTTTGAGGAAGCAGTCAGTTTACAAAGAGAAGAGCACTCTTCTGATAACAGGAATTGTACTAGTATCACTTTTATAAACTCATCTGCCCTTTTTCCTTAGAACACACCATACCTCACCCCATGTCAGGACTTCTGCCTTGTTTACTAACATCTACCAATTAACCTAACCATAACTCTCCCAGAGATTTGCTCTTTACAGCTGCTCCCACCCTATTTCACTCCTCCTGGAGAAGGTACTCATGCTGCCTGTATGGTGAGCTGAAAAGACAGATTTCATTGAAAAGTTAAAAGGCTTTTCTCCATTTGTGCTCTCATTCCCCCAAACCATTCTCCCTATGTCCCTGTGTATGGTCCCTGCCCCAAAACCTGCCCTTCCCCTCCATAACTCCCACAACTATTTACACATTCTTCAAGCCATACACCTGATGCCTGGACGCTACTCTGAGGAGCACCATGTAGACACCTCTGAAATAGAAATACCACCTGCAAAGGAGCATTTGTGATTCATGGCATTCAGCTCACTCATTTTACAAGCTTGGAGATTTCAACAACTCTCATGTTTTTCAGATCTCCAGATTTCATCTTTGAACCTTGTTAATTTTCTCAGCAAGCTCGGCCTGACTAAAGCATTTCAGCCACCTCTGAGAGTCTGGGATAGTTAAAAGCAACAACCATTACATCCTGGCTCAGAACGGGACCTTTCCTTAGCAGGATTTTTTACCTCTGTACTACCATTCCACACTGGCCTTCCAAGATGAAGTTTCACAAGTACTTGAAAAGGCTTCTCCAGCTAATGGTTTCAGGCAGTTTGGCAGGTGGGAGCTGCAACTTGACCACTGGCAGCACTCCATATGTCCTCCATCCAGCCAACAGCAGCTCGAGCTCCCTAGGACAACTCCTGGCCTATATGTAGCTCCCAGTGAACTAGCAACAAGCAACACTGAAAATTACAGGTTTTGGCCACACACATGGAGATCAAACAGAGGGCGAGGCAAGCAAAAACCACACTAAGACAATACAAACTGACAGGCCACCAAGTGAATCACGTTGTCCCAGAGCCAACAGAAAGAATTCTTGTATTCCTTTCTCTGTAGGAAAGAGTATGGAGTATTTCCTCTCTCTCTCTCCTTTCTTGTGGATTTTCCGGTGAAGATCACCAGTTTGGAAGGAAGGGGAAATTCAGAGGCACAAATTCCAAAGAGTTTGGAAGAGAGGCCTCTCTGAGACTGTCACCGCTGGGCTGGCTGGGAACAGACAGGCTCACAGATGACACAGGCTTGGCATAAGCCCAGCGATTCAGGGATACCCTCATCCAACCGGGTCACTTTCAGAACCTAATCTGGTTTGCAGCAGTAGCAGGACCTTTCCTGTGCTCATCCTTCTTCCCAGAAGCAAATTAAGTGTCATGGTGGACACATTCAGGGGTTACCAGTTTATAAATGTCTTTGCTGAGATCACTATACCATCAACAAACACAGAATACTGTGATGAACAAAAATATTAGATCAGAGGGAAGGGTAAACAAGTCAAAGCCTTGTGCAGCTACAGTTTTCCAGCACTGTTCCAAGCACTGAGATCCAGGCACTCTGCAAAAAGGTTCTGGTCCTTCGACCACTGTTTCAAACTGCAAAACCTTCTTCAGAATATATTTGGGCAAAGTACTTTAAATCAGTACTATTACAGAAGTTTTGGACACAAACAGCCACTGCTCCCTGGACATACCGGAATTACTATATGAAAATATGAACTATACTAGATAAAAGCTGCTAAAAAACCCTCCATGCATTGGCAAAACAAAACAAAACAGATAAAAACATACTAACATAAACACATAAATAAAACCAGGAATATGTAACAATAAAAGCACTTAGGGCTCTTACAGTTGCCTTCAGTTTAATAATCTCCAAAATAATCTAAAGAATACTAGAAGGGCTCAGTGTTTATTTGACAAACAGGTAATTGTTAATTTTTAAATGTAATCAACTAAGAAAAACAAATAACTGAGTTAAAAAAAAAATTTCAGCACTACTTTTCCTTGAGTGCACCATGTAATTTCTGCAGTTTTACATAATTTTCTTTACATCTTGAAGAGTTTCCTCTGCCTAGTTGTTTGTTTAGATCTGGATCACTCACTGAACGAGCCTTAGAGGATCCCGGCCTGTAAGATGTTAGGACGAATTCCTGTTCCTTTTATGTAACCCTCCAGCAGCGGAGAGAGGGACTGCAAATACAATGCACTCACTGTTATCAGATGGTGTACATAAGAGACTCCTTCATACATGAAAATCAGGCTCCATAACCAACTAACAGGCTCTTCAGAAGAAGTAGTAAAACCATGTTTATAACAAATGCTGCCAAATATATATACATACACACAGATATATATACTACAACAAGCAGAACAAAACTATCACTTGTTTTGCACCACAGTGTCTCAGACACAACTTTTCAACTGCAGTACAGTCTTCTGAATGTGAATGTTTGGAAACACCATTCAGATCATCCAGAACATTTTTTAAATTCAAGCAGCTCCCATGAGGATCACTGCAAGACTTCGGGAAACCGCCTCGAACGCAACAAAATCTGGAACGCATAAAACACACTACTGCGAGGCAGTCTACCTCCCCTTCCACACGTTCTGAAACGGCGTGTCAGAACTCAAAATAAGGAAAGCACCGAGGAAGAACACTGCTGACAAGGCATGAGAACATGTTTTATCCTGAAAGTTTCATCCTAGCTCGCCTGACGGGTGCGTGAAGTCAGAGCTGGTTAAAACCAAACGCCCACTTTTTGCTCTTCGGCATTAAAGAAGCAAAGGCCTGGCAGTGCTCCCTCTGCTTAAACTTGAAACTTTAAACTCTCTTCCAAGCGAGAGGCAAAACCAGGAGTGTGACACCTACAGCTGAGCGACCCGGCACGCCAGCACTGGCAGGAGGGTGGGAGCGACGGCCCGGGCACAAAACAGCCGAGCCCTCCTGCAGCAGCTCCCAAAAACACGGCACGGCCCCTCCACAGCCCCACTCACCACCGCAGCACCTCTGCCCGAGGAGAACCCAGAGCCCAAAGGCGGCGGACGAGCATTTCACTGAAACCTTTCTTTTTTGCCCCCTTTTCCTTGCTCGCTCTGGATTACCGGGATCAACATAAGCCGCTGGAGGAGGAGGAGGATGGACCCAGCCTGGGGACAGACCCAGCTCGGGGACAGACCCAGCCGCCCCGTGTGCCAGCAAAGCTCTCTCTCTCTCTCTCCCTCCATCCACCCACCCACCCATCCATCCCCCCGCCGGCGATTTGCCGACACAAGGGCAAAGAGTGATTAGGGGCGAGCGGCAAATATTTCCCCGTCAGCGCTTTAACAGCGGGGTGAGGCCACGGCCACGAGCGGGGTGTTTGGTGCCCAGCAGGGCGACTCCGCTCCTCCTCCAGCGGCAGGAGGGCAGAAAACACACCACGGCTGTTCCTATCGCTCTACAGCCATCACTTTGTGCCTGGACACGACGGTGCTGAGGGGCACTGAGTCACGCCCGGCGGCCCCGAGGGCTCGCAGAGGGGTGACAGCCACCACCCAGCCCACCCCCTCCACAGGCCGCCAGCACCCCCTCTTCGCGCCGGGGCTCCTCCCCTCGGCGCCCAGCTCCGAGAAAGCAACAAGTGGAAGGCACTGAACTTACTTCCCCACCCTCGGCCGCCCTTCCTTCCTACCCCAGCCCCGCCGGTACCTGCGCGGCCGCCGCCGTGTCGCGGCCCGGGCCGAGCGAGGCCAGGCCAGGCCGCTCCCCCGCCCGACTACAACTCCCATGAGGCCTCACCGGGGCGGGGCCGGCACCTCCCGGGCCGGGCTGGGCGGCTGTGGGGGTGAGTCTCAGACCCAAAATGGGGTTTAGAATAAAAGTTTATTATATGGTGAAAGCAAACTGCGCGCTGGGTGCGGCGGGAGTGCTCTCTGTCCAAAAGCCGCATACCAAACACAGCTCAGGTTGGGGGTTTATCCAGTTGCTTCATACATATTCATTACAACATATATATATACATTTTGCACTGTGATGCTAAACAGTCTTCAACAGGTGTTTCTTTATGGTGTCAGTTCTGTCTGCTGTAATTCATGTATTCCCTGATAAGTGCTCAGGGAAACTAACCAGTTTGGCCATAATTCATTTCCTTGATAGGGAAACAGAGAAACTAACCAGTTTGGCCATTATTCACGTTACCTTGATAAGGAAGAGAAACTAAACAGGTCTGCCATAACTCACNAAGGGGGGGCTGGGGGGAATGGAGGGCATCCTCGCCACTTTCGGCTGGGGGGGGGTTGCCCTCAGGAGAAGTATTTGTAGGACCCTCCATCAATGTCGTTGTTAGGGGTGTGGGAGGGAGTTCTGGAGGTCATACAGACCAACCCACCACACACCCAGCCAGGGTGAGGGCACCTGGAGAAGGGGGGACAGGAATGGGTTCGGAGTGTCTCTGGAGAGGCGGATTCCAGGGACACCTGGAGCAGGTGACATTAGAATGGGTTCAGAATGCCTCTGGTAAAGGGGACTCCTGGATCTCCCTGGACAGCATGTTCCAGTGCTCCACTGCCCTCCGAGCGAAGACGTTCTTCCTCGTGTTGAGGTGGAACTTCTTGTGTTTTAGTTTATGACCATTGCTCCTCATCCTACTGCTGGGCACCACCAGAAAGATATTTTAAAATATGATAAAATTTGTTTTAATGCAATTAACATTTTAGTATAAGTATATACTAGTATAAGTATAGTATATACTTATATAGTATAATATATATATATATATATGTACTGGTATAAGTAACTCTTTTAGTATTAGTATAAGTGCCAACTTGCTTTTTGGACTACTCAGTATAGTTTTGGGGGATTTCTTTATCCTTTTTTTTTTTTCCCTTTCTGGTTTGCACATTAGTTCATCAAGCTCATGGACAACTGAAGTGAAAGGGAAACTCAGGGTCGATAAATGCAGCAGCATCCTTCCCCCTTCTGCCCTCGCCAGCTGGCAAAAGGAAAATCCTCACTCCTGAGCTGAAGGGACGAGAGGACATAGTCCAGGGCAGGTTCATGTTGGACATTTGGAAGAATTTCTTCACAGAAACGGTGTTTAAACATAGGAATGGCTCAGCAGGAGGTGCTGGAGTCATCATCCCTGGAGGTGTTTAGGAAAAGCCTGGATATGGCACTCAATGCCATGGTCTAGTTGACAGGGTGGTGTTTGGTCAAAGGTTGGGCTGGATATCTCAGAGGTTTTGTCCAACGTAGCTGCATCTGTGATTCTATGAAAGACATAGGTAGGGATTAATAAAGACTACATAAATTAAGAGACTGGGAGAAAGTAGGTGTGAAACTGGAACAAGAGGTCACTTCCTGAGGCAGGATGTGGGTGATACATGGGGCCCAGGGTTCCTAACACTCCTAGCACATTATCTTCCAGCAGCACGCTCCTTCTACTAGCAAACTTGTTTCCCCTCTTCAGATTTGAACCCTCCCATCATGCATATGATTCTCTGAGAAGGTATTTCTTTCACAGCATCTGAAATAGGCTATGCTGGTTTTACAGTGGAAGTGTACTTGAAAACTGAGTTCATTTGTTTGGGTTTTTTCTGCATTGCTTTGGTAAATAAATGGTTTTAAATAAAACTTGTGAGCAAGCGGTTTGTCATCAATTCTTGCCCCAGTGCTGGTGACTTTATTAGCATCATAACCTTCAGCTTAGGCACCCATGAGATCAAAGCATCCAATTTTCAAGACTCTTGAGGAAATACATGTAGTACCCAGTCACTGACATGTTTCCATCATCCTCATTTTTTCATCCTCCACACATAAGAATGACTAAGTGCCCATAAGTTTTGGCGATTAATCTTCATCTAATGAAAAGCTCAAAAACATTTTAATGTCCTCAGAAATGCAGGTTATAGGACCACATGTGTTGCAGGCACATGATTTTGAAATGCAGTGGGATGTCTTACATAGTTTGGAAAAAACCTTCAGGCTGAATTTTCTTGGCATGCTTTGCTGAATCATGCAGGGTGGTGCTAGGAGCATCTACGGAAAACAAATGTTTGTTTTCCATTGATCTGTAGGCAACTGGGTGTCATCCAAAAGCAATCTCAGGGTCATCAAGTGCAAATAATGGTAAATCAAATCCAATATAATTGCACTGCAATGCATTTTTAAAAAATATTTTCAAAAAAACAGAGTTCAATGTTATTTTTCAGGCAAAAATAATCAAATAAAATGGATTTTTTCTCCTTTTAATTAGGTAGTGACAAGCTACTTTCAGAAATATTTATTGACATTAATTATTGAATTATTGCCTGTTTATGTACCCATAAATTTCTTCTGTGAAAAATGTACTGTTTCCAACTAGGTCTGTAGCTGACCAACACTTTCGTAGAACTTTCTGTATTTTCTCATTTCTTAGCAATAAAAGAAGTTCAAGATTTTCATTTTTTTGGAAGCTACACTAGAAAAAAAATGCATTATCTGCTCCTCTGTGTTGCTTTCCTCTTTTTATTCTGATAAAATTTATTTAATAACTTCTTTGTAAACTGTGATAAACTGGATGGAAATTATTATCAATTTTACTATCTGGGCAAAGGCAATGTCAGTCATCCCATATTTTGGGGGGAAAAATCTTTCCACTGCTTGATGGAGTGTAACAGATGTAGCTATCTCAAACAACTCAAACAACTAAATGGCAACTTAACATGTATTAAGGATCTTTAAAGCATCATATTTTATTTTTTAGGTTCTGTTCCATACACCTAAAATGTAGGTCAAGGTAAATATTTTGGTGCTGAAGCTGATTTCTGGTGTCAGAAGTTAAATCTAGTGATAGATGGAGTTCTCTGAGAGTGATTCTGAAAATACAATTTGAATATTGGCTGGTTTGGGTGGGAGTTTTTCACATTTCATTAGGTGCCACCATAAAGTTTGCAAATTTATAGAATCCTTTGATTTTAATTTTGATGAAAAAATTCTACACTGTCTTGAACCATTTAATGCTGGCAACACTTTGGTGCCTTGTTGGCTAGAGGAGGTCTTTACTAAACCTTCTAAATAATTGGGATTTATTAAAAAAAAAACCAAACAAACAAAAAACAAACAAACAAACAAACCCAGAAACAAACAAACAAACAAAAAACCACAAACAAACCCAAGAACCTCAAAACCCAAACAAACAAAAAACCCCAAACAAAAACCAAGCAAACAAAGAGAAACAGAAAAATAATCTGATCTCCTGAATAGTGGATTCTGTGAATATTTCATAATGGTCTCTGAGCATGTGTCCATTCTTTCCATCTGTCTGATGTTATTGTTAAATGTGCTACATGTTTTTCATTAAATTTTTTAAAGCATTAATTGATGTTATATAGTGACTGAAGAGGGTTTTGCTTCCCTGAGGCACTTGAGGTATTTTATGAGAGTAGCAAACTCCCAGTTTCCCTGGTCACCCTCACTGGATTAACATACCATTGTAGCTAGACTGAACAACAGGCTGCTGTTCATCATCAGAAACCTTCTGTGACTGTGGGGAGAAAGCTTTGGAAGCACTTTTTGCATTTGTTTGCATTCTGCTTTGAATAGGTGGACAAATAATTGTCAGTAGGTATAAAACTGGGAGCAGGCAACATAAGAAGAAGCAGCAAAGCTCTGGGAAACCTCTAGAAGTAAATGTGGCATTTTAGGCAGGGTGGCTGAGAGGTTTGGAGGAGTATCCTGCTAAGATCAGGTCAGCTTCTGAGGCCGACTTCCACCAGAGCACATTGGGGTCATTGCTGCTCAGAAGTGGCTGCACTGCACTCCTGTGTGGACAATGTAGGTACCAAGATTTTGGGCTGGTTTGGAGCTGGTTCAGCTGAAACAGCAGTGATGTGGGAGAGCTGGGACAGAGGCTCTGGACTGTGCAGTTTAAATGAACCCCAGTCCCTTACACGCATATAGATGGATGGCACATGGATAAAGAGCACACTGAAGTTCAGGAGATGAAGAGCTAGCCAAGATGTCTGGAATGATATTGCCATCAAAAAAACCAGAACTTGAGTTTATAAAACAGCGTTGTTTGGAGGAATGAAACAAACTTAACAAACTAAAAATATTTTGGTTTTGTTACCTCAGCAGTTCTTGGATATGGAGAGAGTACTCCACTCTCTGCACTTTCTTTTGTCCTTCTTGGTGCCTTGCTTCACTGGATGAACAAGGGCATTTTAAACTGCTGAATAACCATAAGGAGAAGATAAAACAGAGTTTTATTTATTATTTCAATAAATTCAATATTCCAAATATGAAGGTATCCTGACTCTCAATGAAAATATTTCTGGCAGTAAGAAGTGCATGCTGTGCTTTGGCCAATGCATTGCCCACATTATGAATCTGATTCTTGCTCTGATTATGATCAGAAGCAAAATGATCATTGATTTTAGTAGGATGCTTTCTTAAATATGTAGATCTTAACCCTTTTTTGTTGTTTGGTTGGTTTTTTGTTTGTTTTGTTTGTTTTGTTTTGTTTTGTTTTTAAGATAGTTTGCATTAGTAGTGAAAAACATTAATTTGGGTACCTGCCTTAACCCTTACAGTGAGGATTTTCCCTGCTGGCAGATCACTGACTGACACAGGTTCCTATGGTTGCACAGGAGGTGGGAGCTCTGACTGGCTATAGCAACGATGGTCAGTTTTGTGCTGACCTGCTGAAAATACAGGTAAGAAGAAGGGTCTAATTCAGCTAAATTGCTTGTGAGGGAAGCTGTTGTTCTGCCTTTCCTACTGGGTGGAACTTAATGTGCCCTTAACCAGAGCAGCAAGAACATGCCTATTTAATTGTGGCTTGAAATTCGGGTTAGCGGTGCCATCCTGCAGAAAGGCACCCCTGGCACTCAACAGTAACTGTACTGAGACTACTCAACGTGACACTGCTCCCCCAATAGGCTGTGGTTTACCAAAAGCAATTAGTTTCTCCTTTTTCACTTCAAAAACTTCTTTCTCTCAGTTCTGCATTTGCTCAGACCACATAATAGTTTATTAACAGAGTGAAATTAAAGATTCAAGGTCCCAGGCATTATGTTGTGTCCAGAGCAGTCTGTTTTTTCCAGTCACCTGGAGCTTCCAGGATGAGAGAGATGCACAGACTGCCCACCCTCAGACCTGCCCTGGGCATATCCAGTAGCTTTAGTAATACAGATATTTAATTGCATATGTGTATAAGCAACAATGAAAGCTACACCAACATATTTCCTCTTGACAATGGATACAGCTCCAAGTGCCTTACAGGACTCTGTGCCTCGTAGCAGCATTTGGAGAGAAGGGTACCTATTGCCCACAGCACAAGAGAGTTTCTTTGGGACTCCTTAAGCAGACTGGACATGTAATTGTCTGCAGGACTGGGCAGGGAGCATGTGATGGTGCTGAGGGCATTTTTGACAGGAGCCCTGGGAGCTCAACAATGGCACATCCAAAGTCCTGTACCTGCAGTGGCCTAATCCTGAAGGAGTATGGGCTGGGATGCCACTGGGCTAGAAGTCAACTTTGCCAGAATTGATCTAGGATTTCAAGTGGACAGCAAGCTAAACACAAGTTGGTCATAATCCTTTGCCACAGTGAAGACTGTTTATGGGCCTGTGTTGCCATCAGGTTTAGGGAAACCTTTATTCCTCCTCTACCTGGTGTTCCTGTGGGCACATCTGTAGTAGCAAGCCCGATTTTGGGACCACCTATATAAGACAGAGAGATTGACTGACTGAAGTCAGCCCAATGGAGGGTCACCAAGATGTCTGAGTTGGGGCATGCGACATACAAGGAAACAAGATTGGTTGGGATATATTTAGCCTCAGGAAAAAAAAATAAAAGAAAAAGGATTAGGAGAGTTCTGATTACTCTTTCCATTATGTAATGTGAAAACATAGAGAAGGCAAGGAAAAAGCAACATCACAAGGTCCAGCAAAAGAAATTTTGCAGATGGAAAAGAAAAATACCGTAAGAGTTGTTAAGCATTGGAACAAGGACCCAGAGGAGTTATGTTCTTGGGAGTCTTTGGAGTTTGATTAGACAAGGTCCCGAGTAACCTTGTCTGACTCGGAAGATGGGGCAGCTGTGAGAAGCATGGAGGAGTGCATGACCTCAAGAAGTCTCGTCCGAGCCAAATTAAGCTGTGACAATTCGTATTTACTTCTTCAATTAAAAATACCGTTTTTATTATAGATGGTTATCAAAGGCTGGGAAAAACAGTCAGAATGTAGTATTCCACTGAATTTCTGAATGTTTATTTGTACCACTTCATTATATAAGTAGGCAAATTATCCACATCTGAGTTACTTTGGTTATGGCAGCAATACAGTCAGGTAATATTAAGCATTCCCTTTACATGCTCAGATACACTGCAATGAAATACACTCAAGCTGCAAACAGAATTATATAACTTGTTAAAACCTGGGCAGAGCAGGACCATTTCAGTCTTCTGTGCTTCTGTTATACTTCTTGACTTTTTTTAGACAAGTGCAAATTGTACTGAAAGTAAAGATTTCAGGGTCATGTGGCTCGAGGACACAACAATGAGTTGAATGAGAGCTTGTTGAAATGAGGTACATACACAAGATCTTCATGTACTCATGGTCACAGTATTTTCCTTCCATAGAACTTTGCTGATGCCCATGAAGTGGTCCTGGCTTGCCAGGAGAGAAGAAGAAGGATTTGGACTCATGTGTCCTTCAGTATGTTAACTCTTCCTAATTGAGTCCCCAGTCTAAAGTCTCTTGAAGCACATAAAAACAACCACATTATTTTGAAATGTTTCTTGTCAGGAGACAGAAGCCAAAGGTTGGTCTCCACCGCAGCCAGCAAAAACGACAACTTCTACCTTTTTGTGGTTTGTTTGAACACAAGTGAATTCCCCTGTGGGATTAATTGCTAAACTCTCTAACTTTTCAGGTTTTAGGCAGTAGCTGTAGTAAGGGGTTACCAGGACTGATCTGTTCACAAAGGCTCATCTGATGATAAAGGGCATGATATGATCACCTTGTTTTGGCAACAAAATTGAAGCACAAACTAGAAACTATGGGCAAGCCCCAGAAAGACTATTTGTGTCTATGTCATATATGTTTGCCCCCTTCTTAAGCTTTTCCTTAGGTCTTCTTGCTTCTGGATATAATCATAAATAGGATATTGTACTATGGCATATCTGAGTTTCTGCTTTTTAAAAACTACACAGCAGCTGTGAGGAATCTGCTCCAGATGATCGTTGGAGATGAAATGAAATAGCGCAAAAGGAGCATAGATGTTTTAAGATGGATGCCCAAAAAGTCAAATTGTTGCTCAGAACCATTGCCAAACCCTTGCTTGGTACCACTGCAAAACTACCTTAGCTTTCTATACAAATGCTAGGAAATAACATATTCTGGTTTCCAGGGACTTTGTCATTAAGTTACACTGGAGTACACACTAAATGTTACACTGCTTGGGGCAAAAAGACCTACTGAGCTAGAATGAAGAGGAATATCACTTTCCATTCAAAAACCAAACCAAACCAAACCAACCCCCCAAACATTAATTTTACAAATGAAGCAAGCTATTTCTATCTCGCTATTTACAAAGCCATTTGTTCTTGCACTGTAACTTATTCAGAAGTTTAATTCTTTTCATTGTCATTGCAAAGGGACAGAAGAAGGGGAAAGAGCAAATATGCCCTTGAACTGCTCAGGAGGTGGGCTGTCAATCCACTGCAACCGCCTGAACGGAGTATTCAAAGTCTGGAATAATCCTGTGGCAAGAAGCAGTACCAAGAGGAAAACTAATATCCTACTGAAGTATCTGCCTAACAGCTTAAGTTCCTTCTAGGGCTCTCCCAAACTTTCCATTTCAGACCCCAAAAAACTACTTTTTTACTACTTTATATGTATCTATCTACCTAAAGTGAAAAGAACATTTGCATTGAGAACTTCAGAAACTCTGAGGTCTTGTAGGTATTGTCAGGATGACTAATCCTGAGAGTGCCCCTCTAAAAAGACAAACGAGTTTAGCATTGATAAACACTGAAAAGCATTAAAAGCTATGAAGATACTTATGTGTTCATTACTATATACAACTGAAGTATTGTAAGTCAGGCAGGAGGAAATGATGCAACAATATTTATGTTGAAACTGTCTTAGTGCCCGAAGGAGAAGGTAATTTTTTTTTCCTTTCAAAAAAGAGTACAAATGAGAAAAAATCCACCTCACCATGCAAAAATTGTAAAATTAAGACTTACAGGCCAATGAAGTAATTTCTCAGCAGTCTCAGTTCCCCATCCCACTGCAAATATATGTTGTTGTTTTCCATACACAGCATGTTTGCAAAGAGTAAGTTTGTGTATCCTTCTCAGACTAAGAATTAGAGGTTATCCATGGCATGGAAAATCTGAAAGTTCCTCCAGGAGTAGTCCTAATAGTTAGGTCTTACTTCAGTAGATGGATGCACCTTCATGCTGGAATTTGCCTTGAGAGCAGATGCTGGGCCTGGAGACTTGACCATTGGCCGAGTGTGAACAGTGACTGCACAACTGTGCCAAATGCTTCTTGAACTTTACTCCAATGAATACATAGAGCATAGGGTTGAGGCAGCAGTGGGAGAAAGCAATGTTACGGCTGATGTGAAAGGCAAGATTGGAATCTCTTTCATACTGACAGGTAGGTGGTGGAAAAGTAATCAGAAAACTGAGGATGTTGTAAGGTGCCCAGCACAGGAAAAAAGCCACCACAATAATGAGGATGAGTTTCACAGTTCTGTGCTTTCTGCGAGATCTCGTTCTGAACAGGATTATGAGTATCTTGAAGTAACAGAATATAATAACTCCAAGGGAAAACAGGAAGAGTACGTTTCTCAGATAAATGTCCGCGTTCTTCCATTTCATGTCAGCATTATCACAGATCCTGCCCCCTTCCAGGTCTTCTTGCACCGTGGTGTGAATGACCTCAGGAACCACAATTAATATGCTAACAGTCCACACAACCAAGCACACCAGAACACTACAGCACTGCGTCTGGGATCGCAGAGTGGAAAGGGGATTCACTACACACAAGTACCGCAGGATGGTCATGAGAGTCAAGAAGAAAACCCCGCTATAGTAGCCAACAGAGAAAATGGCATTCGCCGCTTTGCAAAGGAACTCACCAAAAATCCATCCGAAGGACTGTTCCACTACCCAAAATGGCAGCATGCAGGAGAAGACCAGATCAGAGACAGAGAGATTCACGATGAAGATGTTTGTCAAAGATGTAAGGTTTTCGTATCTCAAGAGGATCCATAACACCAAACTGTTTCCTAGCAGGCTGAGCAAAAATACCAGTGGGTAAAGAACAGTAGTGAGATGGGCATTAAATATGAAATAGGGACCCATGTCGCAGGTGTTGCTTTCATTAGCATAGTCGTCTGAGGAATTGTAATCTGAATAGCCTGAATAATAGTCCTCATCCATTTGTCCATGCAAATCTTGTGCTGTTCTCCAGCAGCAGCTTCACAGGACTGTAATAACCAAACAAAACCTTTTGTGAAAATGAAGCCAATAACTAAACTCCTACTGTGGAGTCTTCTGTTTTGAGACACAAAAAGAAGCAGTGAAACTACCTTGTTTGTCTGGGTTTTGGGAAAGAAAGGTCTCATTTCTTCTTATGACTAGAGCATGAACAGGTAAATAAAAGGGTAAAAATTTACCCTCAAAGCAACATCAAGACCTTAAACGCTTTAAAAGTTAGAAAATAAGATGCTTCTGAACCAATATGGTTGGTGACAACTGTCATTTATCAAATTTCTAGTATGTGAAAGACAAGAGTGCATTATCTTTTGATGTGAATATGACAGGTACCAAGACTTTCAAATGTGCTACTGTTTTTTCGGGTTTCTGGCATGGTATTAAACTCCTAAGCACTTCACTGCATATATCATTCTTTGTCATCAAGGTTCAGCACTACATAAACCTAAGAAGCTGAGCAGTGCCAGTATCATCAAGCGTAAGCATTAAGAACAGGAAAAGCCCTGTTTCTTACAGCTTATGGGTTTGTTGATCTATAAACATGTCCAACCTTTGGGAGAAGCATCACCATGTTGTGTACTCTGTGCATCTCTGTGGCCTGCTGATTCTCAGGAGTGCAACAGGAGCAGAGATCACATCAAACCCTTTTTCTGAGGATGCTTCCCATCTGCAGTTATGGATTTAATCCCAGCTGGATGGTTGGTTGAAACTGGCCAACAGTAACAAAAGTTACTGGGACCTGGAAGATAGCATACAATCAGGTAAACATACATCACAATAGCCTCATTTCTTTATGAAATTAAGCTAAAAAATAGGTACAGAAAAATCAGCATTGGCTCTAACCAGTGGTTCAAACATGAATTTATCTCAGATGAAGGGTTACCTTTAGCACAACCCTGATTTGACTGAAGCCAACAATGCTGCTGCTGGGCTGCTCCTTGCATTTGCTGCAATTCTTGCTGGCCCCTAACACAGGAACCTTCTCACAAAGGGCTCAGTCCCGATTCCCTCCCTCTGCCTGGGAGTTATGCTGACCTGCACATGTCTTGTCCCTCATCATCCCGTGTTATTCTGCTCTTCACATCCCTGCTGAAGGACAGGCAGTGGTTAGAGACCATGTATCTGCTGTGGAGCATTGCTCGCCCTCCTGCTGGCTGTCAGGAGCTGAGCAGTGCTTGCAAGGTAGAAAGAACCATTTTGCAAAGGTATTTTGAGATTACGTCACATAACATTTAAGTGCCAAAATAAAACAAGTATGTCAACCCCTCTATTTTCTTCATGATTCAGATGATAGGAGTGGGTAAATAGTTTCTAAAGTCCAAACAGTCTCCCATCTTCCCTGAGAGCACTGATGCTCAATTATAATCAATCTATATGAGACAGCATGTCATGCCACATTGCTTGGTGCAGGCTCTGTGGAATTACAGATGGGGGCTCCAGCCTTCAAAGCATCAGATCTCCTAGATGACTGATCTGGAACATGGGCTTTGATATTACATTTATACCAGCTGGGAAGTCCTCCATCAGGACAGCAACAGTAAGGACAACCTTGGAGGAACTTAAGGCACTTGGGTCTTTTCCTTTTCACCTCAAAATTCCTGGAATCAAATCCTGTATTTTTGCTCTATTGTATTTTAACTCCCCCTTTCTACTCTAGAAGTAGGAAATGCTGTGCATGGATTTTCAGTGAAGATAATGTGAAGGAGATAAAAATTGATGTGTTTGAATCAATAGGCTAAGAACATATTAGCATCACACACAGGAAATACAAATCATGCAACTGCTTTCAGTGTATATATATATAATGGCACAACTGAGAGCAGAAGTTGGCTGAAAGATGGAAATTACCAAATTTTCTATTACCTTATTCTCTGTTTCCAGGACAAAGAGGAACAAATGGGAAAATGCACAATACAGTTTAAAGTCATTCCTGCCCTTCTGAAGAGTACTCAGCAAGGCATTCAACATTCATTTTACTCTTGTCCAGAAATCTGCTTTTCCAGAAGCCTTCATTTTCTAGCAGTGCTGTGCTTTGCCTTGGAGCATCATGAAAAAAAAATAAAAAAAGGATACTAATGCAGAAATGGGGAAGTGATATTATCAGTGGCTCTAGTTCAATTTTCTTTTTCTTTCAAAATTCAGTTAGACTTCTGTCAGCTGAAGGTACATATTGTTCATCAGGGTGTTGTTTTGTTTTTTTTTTCATTTTCAAACTGAACATTTGAAAGAGTGGCTGGGAGGATTTGTCTGCTCACTTGCAGACAATGGAGGGACAAAGGGAGACACTGACAGGAGCCACATCACCCCCCACTGTGTTCTATGCTAGTCTCCTCCCCAGGCAGAGGCAACTGAGACAAGCCCCCTTTAAGAGGATTCCTGGCATTTACATGGACAAACCGAGGTTAATCTCATCTTAATCAGAAAAGACCAGGGGAACACAGTAGAAAGAAGCCCCTACCATAAGGCATGCGCCGATGGCATTTTTTACTCACTTTATTCAAGAAGCAATCTGGGCTTCACAGATTGTTCTCCAGGTTTCTCAGGGAGCGAAAAAAAGAAGGTTATCTGGCTTTGCAGGCTGGTTTACACTTTAGCTACCCAGGCAACAAAAGTTGACTCAGAAAATAAATTTCTGTTGTGCTAAACTGGAATTTATCTGGGAGCTGCTTCCTTAGCCAATCTCTTGTTTCAGATTGGGATAGGAATAAAAAAAAACCCAAATGTGACTTTTTCTGGCAGGAAGGGGTTTTAATTTTTCAAACAGGTTGATGAAGAAGCCATTTTATTTAATGGAAGCCAAAACACATTAATATCTCTCCTGTCCTGACTATGCCTGGTATCTACCTCAAAGAGACATGTAGGAGATGGACAGCAAAGTCCTGGAAGTCATGACAGAGATGTAGCCTTGGTCCAATGCACAAATGTACTCTGGACAGTGTGGTCTGTGCTGGTGGATGAACTTTTTATCTACCTTAGAGGAGATTTGTGCATGGTAACAAACTCTTTCAGGATATTGTTAAAGTGAAAAGTCAGTAGAACTTCCTGTGCCCAATTTATTTTTGCAAAGCCTCAAGAAGTGCAGCTCCTCAAGGGAAGCTCTTACCTTATTTTTAAAGCAAAACCTGCTCTTAAGTTGGGGTAATTTTCTGAGACCAATGCTTCCACTTGTGCCCCATGGATTTCACAAGGCAGGTACAACACTCAGAGTGATAACCACGGTCTAGGGAAGCAGAAACGTCCCAAATTAAGAGCCTGGATCCCTTTCTGAAATGTACCTATGAGTCCAAATTTACATACTAAGTATCTCTACAGCCAAGGCAGGATCAGCTCATGGTGTCTATGCAGACATACAGAATTGATGGTTGTGGGACTTGCCATGTAAAGAATGACATTGCTTAGAAGTCCTGTCACAATACTGCTGAAACAGTACTCCTCCTCCTCATCCAAATTTGCCATGGGCTTAAAATTTAGCAGCCAAGTCTGGTTTTACATTGAGGAAGACATTATGATGTTGTCTTCTCTCCCTCTCTACTTTCTCCTTTCCCAAGAGCTGCAAATGCACCCTCTGGGTCCTTTATCATAGTTTTGCTCCAGCTTCCGTTGTTCCAGAGCTTTCAGAGGAAAAAAAACCATGGCATTTTTACTCTACTTTTGCATCAGCTGCTGCCTTTACTCCCATCTCAAATCACACTTCTGGACAGAAGGAGAGCAGGGAATGAAGATGTCACTGTGGGTTACCTGCTATAATCAGGACATGGTGGCATTTGGGGGGTCCCTCTGGGCACTGCAGCAGCTCCTCTCCTGCCCCCTTAAGGGGTGCTGGGTGAGGGCATGTGGTCTGCAGACCCATTGTGTGTGATGATGAATCCACAAATCCATGTCTATTTGAGTAGAAGGTTTTATTGGCAGTAAGGCTGGCCAGAAAGGATGTGGTGCCAGCAGCTGGGTGGCAGCTGGGCAGCAGCTGTCCAACAAAGCACAGGCTAGAGCAACTTCGGCCAAAGAGGTTTGTGTGGAAGCAGAGGTGGGTGGGATCCTGCCTGTGGTTTCCTGTGACAGATTTCGTGCCATTGTGGTTCCAGCTCTGAGTATTCTTCATGTTTCCCAAGGGCAAGGAGCAATCCAGCCCCTTAATTTGGCTGGATGGTGCAAAGGAGAGCATCACTCCTTCCTTGCAGCCAGGCAGGGTTTGGCCCTGATTCTCCTGGTAGTTCATGCAGGGAAGGGATGACAAGAAATAGTCCTTTGGGTAATAAGTGGCTGTGAAGAAACAGAAACCTGGAGCTTTTGGTGATTTTGGAGAAATTGTCAGTTTGTTTCTACAGGGTAGACAAGTGAGACTTTAAGGTATATTTTTCACAAACAAAGAGCTTGCATTGATCCCCCTGTCTGACATGTAATTCTGATTTGTCTTAATAGTAACACTCCTGCCAGGCACTGAACACTAGCGCATTCCTCCTAGGCCAGACAGCAGTGACATGACATATCACTTTCCCATCTGCTCCACACAGAATATAAATGTTCCATTATTTGGCCGTGAAAAGAGCATCACTTTGGTTCTTAGTAGCTGGGTTTCTTGGCAGTAGAAACCAAGAAAGCTCACTTCTTATTTTTCTTGCTAAAGCAGAACATATCTGCAGGTTTCTGCTGCCAACAAAATGTTGACACACCCCCCACCACCACCCTTGTCTCTATGTGCAGATGTACAAGTATCCATCTGACAATATACTGGAAGACAGGGCTGTCCTCGGGAGATCCCACCACATGCTACACTACATTTAAAAAGCATTCCTAAAGCTGAATAAGAAGCCTGTTAAGTGTGTGTAAAGAATCTGACTGTTCTCTCACAAATTCTTGCAGTCACAAAATAAAGACAAAGGAGCATGTCAAACTTTTGGGAGAAATGATTGCGTGTCTTCACTCTGAAGTTCAGCAAAACTCAAGTCGCCATACAAAGTTGATGAACTCATTTTTATGTCTCAGAGACAACATGAAGAACAGGGTTGTATTTTTCCATAGAATTCCATTTCTATGGTGTATTTAAGCTATATGCACTTCCCCCCCACTCCCCACCCCGGAGGATTATAAATCATATTTCTAACCAATTTATGTACCATCCCTAGAGTGGCATTTCCAGTGTTCCTGCTGGACCAATTGCTGCGGAAAAGATGCTGAAACAGGAACTACTCAGAGCCAGTAATGTGGCCAGCATGTACAAGGGAGTGCAGCCCTGCTCCTGAGGCCAGGCTTCTGACTGCAGCCCTGGCATGTGGCCTGGGGAAAGGTGATGGGCTGCAGCCTCGGCATCTGTGAGTGCAGGCAGAAGGAGGTGTGTTTCCCAAAGAGAAGACTGAGCATCATCATTGAAAGGAACCTGCCTTTGTCACAGAGACTGTCCTCAACCCTGGCAGTGCAGCACAGCTCTGATTTTATCGACTATGAAATGGGCTCACTCATATGAGGCTATTTCCACTCATTAAGCCATTCTGATGCTGAAGTCCAGCAGAGTCACAAGGCTTTAGCCAAAGGGAATAAGAAGAGTTAAAGAGAGGAAATCCTACCTGTTGTGTCATGTTTGCACAAAATGAAAGGCTGGGTATAGCATAAGGAAGGAAACAACATACCTGTGTATGTCACTGCTGTTTTCTCAGCATTTTGGAACCAGTTGTATTTTTTTGTCCCTTCACCACAAACTCTTACTGTTTGCAGCACACCACAGAGCCTGAGTTTGCCTTATTCACCCTACTAGTACTTGCCGGCCTCAGCTATTGCCTTCCTTGATCCTGGATGACTCCTTGGCACCCAGACCCAGGTGGGTAGCACTCCATGTGCCTCCACTGCTCCCAGTGGACTGCCCTGGCCTGGGAGCCCTTTCTGCACACACCCCACAGTGTGATACCCAGTTGTGGCAGTGAAAGGGAGCCTTTTCTTGCAGGAACAGAAGCCAGACTGAAGAACTAAGGGCTGCAGGCAGGTCAGTGAATGAAGCACTGTTGTATCCCCCTCTCCTCTGGCTGTGTGATAGTCCCTCTTGTACTAGTATGAACTGCTAGTTGCTCTTGTGAATAGACACACTGCAGCTCTTGTGAAGACTAAGACCTGATGTTCAAGCAGTTTCTTGTGCCCAGAGGGATAAGGTGGTTCAACATGAGGCAAGTCACAGCATGGCATTTGCCACTGCCCTATCACCAGGTCAGCTCTCTTGGCAGCTGTGTTGTGTTTCTCAGGGTGGCAGCTGCTCTGTGGTCTGACAGTGGTTTGAATGAGACAATCTTTGGCACAGACTTCAGAGGCTGTGGACCTGCCATGGAGTGAAGCAAGAGCAAGGCCTAAAAGAGTTAATTGAATTAGTGAAGTTACCTTCCTCTGTTAGAAAATTGCTAGGTGCTTGTTCTGCTTCATACCTGATGGATAACTTGTCCTGTTCTATTTACTGGACAAAACCCTTAGAAGACTGCTAGGAGTGCTATACAATAAACCCAGTGGTCATAAATCAGGGTAACATTGGCATTTGAATAAGGTAGGAAGGCCTTGAGCAAGGAGTTTTGCAAGCTTGACTAGCTAGAACACCTACAGACAAAGGTGGAGAGTTCACAGTGAGAAAGAGGAGAAAATGACCCCTGAAGAGAGGATGAAAACCAGAAAGACCACCTAAACACTGTGCCAAAAGAAGATCCTGGAAGGCTCCACACCAAGCTTCGCCCAAACTCCACCTCCTATGAATATGATAATTAAATATCACAACTGTATGAATATGTATGTTAAGATGTTGTAATCTTGAATGTCAACTGGATAAATTACCTGGTTTCTCACTGAAACTTTGAAGCGAGTTTGTGCAGTGCAAACTGCCTCACTCCTGAGTGTTGGCAATAAATACCTTTGCTGCTTAAAGACCAAATTGTCTCTGGGCAGTTCATTTATTTCGTGCTTTTTGGCATCAGGAGGTACAGGGCATCTGAACACAGCTCACTCACTGCTGCTCTGCTGCTCTCTCTGCTGCCACCCCTTTCTGAGTTACTGGGCCCCCAAAATTGCCACTTTGCTTTGCAGCTCGTGAAGAGGCTGATGCTAGAGAACCAGATGAGGCAATCAACACAGGCAAAAGAAACCACTCTGCTCATGGCTGACTACTCATTTCCTTCAAGACTTGGAGAAGATCGTATACAGCAAAAAATTCTCTTTGCTCCTGGTGGCCATCTGCTTCTGGAGAGAATCAAAGGCCAGGGCTGTTCTTTGGGTTAAATTTGGAGTCAGAGAAAGATGAGAAATGCAGAGTGGTCAGGTGCATAACAATTAAAAAAAAAATTATTGCAAGGGAGAATGGGAGAGAAGAATGGCCTGAGGCTTTATTGGGTTGATAACCTGCCAGCATCTCAAATAGTAGTGAAAAGCAGGGAAAGTGCCTCAGTGATGAGTGTGGCACAGTCAGACTTTGGGAAAACAAAACTGATTGGTGAAAGCAAAGCTATTCTTAATTAAAGCCAGGTTTTCTACAGAAGACAGAGCTACAGGAATTTCCTTGTGAAAGGAGATTTTTGAAGCAGTCACTCTTTTGCAACTCTCTTTGTCTAATGACTCAAAGCAAAATAAATCACATTTGATAAAAAGAACCACAAAACATTGCACATTTAAAGCACTGTTTACGTTAACAATTATGCAATTAATAACTTGCACCAGAAACAATTGACCACAACTGAAAACACTCCTGTGCTGTTTTAGCCACTACTTCCCCAAACCCCAACACTTCCTCCTGGTGTGCCTTGTCTGCTCACAGGCCAGAGGCACAGCCCAGGCATGGTGCATTTGCAAAGCTTCATTTGAAGAGGGGAACCCATCTCTTCAAATATTTCCCCCCAGCTCCCCAGGACAACTACAACAGCAATGACTTCACAAACTGATCCTGCACTGACTGAGGTTCAGATAGCCCTGGACTGAACTTGGTCCATGCCACCAGGTGAGATCCATCTCCTGGCAGACACTCAGTGCATGCTTTCCTCTCAATAGGCTTTTCAGGGAAGAAATCCCTTTCCTTGGCTAGTCCTGCTAGCACAGCTGTCCCTTTCAAAGGTTTGGGCTGAAATACAGCTGGCTGAAACATTCAGCCCAAGCCCAGCAATTCTTAACATCCTGCTAGACCTGGCTTGGTCTCACACTCCCACATCTTTTTCTCCAGCAATTTGCTCATTTCCTTTCATTGAAGATTTGCTGTTTTTACAAGAGGCATCTCAAAGTGCTTTGCCTCTTTGCAGAAGGCATCTGCGCATTTCCATCTTCCATGCTGTGTCTCTTGGGCACACATATTTCAGCAACTAAGTATGAGCAAGCAGGTGGCCAGCAGCAGCAAGTCCACCCAGATAAGGGGTCCTTTAGCTAAAAGTCAGCTGTAGCCCACATTCCACAGCAGGAGGCAACATCAGGGGCTCTGTGTGTGAAGCACTGGTGAACTGAGACAAAATCTTAATATTCCAGTTCCCAAGCCATTTCATAACATCCCAGGCCATCTGTGCTTTGGCAAGATCTTGTGGTAAGTGCAGTGAGGGCAAACAACACTTTGTGCAATAAAGGTTGGCATGCTCTTCCCAAAACTCTTCCCCAGCTCCTAGATTGCACTACATTCACCTCAAGATAGCTCTGGTCAATCGGGCCACCTGTCCTGTGCAATTCTCCTGGGAAAGGCATTGTCTTCTTCTTTAGTGATATTATGCTCAAACCATGTTAAACAGCCACTGTTGTGTCTCTCAAAGAAAATCAAATTTATGAGCTGGGAAGTGCAGCCAACTGCTCTGCCTGAATTAAAGAGCAGAAAACCAAAAGGCCAGAAGCTGGAGGCAGTAGGGCAATGAGGAGTTGTTAACATGAGTTTCCAGGCTTGTGGAAAAGTGAAATAATCTATAAAACAGACTCCTTGTATACCCTTTCCCCTTTCAAATTATTCCTTAATAAACAGATTTTATATATGTTTGTGGGTGATAACACAGAAGGAAACCAGGCTAATTTTCCAGGGATGACCTGAAGAATCCACTCAGGACATAGAATTAACAAATACATTTCCTTCTTCAAAACTGGGAGTTGAGATCTCCTACCCCCTCCCAATGCAAAGAATCAGCCCCACGGTATCTCAGCCCCAGGGAGCCCAAGGCTTTCAGGTTCCCCTGAAAAGGCTTTAAGACTCAGGGACAAAACTCTTGGACTTTGCTACGTAGCTCAGCCACCATCCCAAGCGACCAGAGGTAACTCCATACTTGTCAGCACCTCTTCTCCAGAACCTGAGCTGACTGCAGTGCAAAGAGCAAACCTTCAAGCCTCACGTTCCAGCAGGCACTTGCAAGGCTGCACAGTGCTCAAGGCTGCACAGGGGCCAAGAATGCATTTGCAGCACCACACAGTGTGCCTGCAGAGGCTGCTCCTTCGCTGGGCAAGAGGCAGCCAAACGTGAAGGATGTGGGCAATGCAAAGCACTTGGTCCCGGGGGCTCTGTGGCAGCCTGTCTTCCTTGGAAGATGTAGCCAATGCCCTGTGCAGTCATGGGCATGGAAAATGGAGCAAGCAGACTTCATGAACCTCTTCTGAGCTTCAGTCCAGTTCTTGTGTAGCTCTGCCCTAAGGGGGCTCAGGACCCTGCACCACCAGGACCCCCATTCAGCTCTGGATGCCAAAGCTCGCTGGAAGTGCAGACCCTGGCTCTACGTGTGCATTCCCATCTCAGCCAAATCGAAACCCACATTATTTCAGAGGAATTTCTATGTTTTGTTCCTTTTTGTCACAAACTACCACTTCTTTTCCTGAAACAAAACACAACTATTCCTTCCCATAGCACCAAAAAGGCCAACTTCTGCTGTTGCCTAAAACTGTCGGTAACGTTAAGTGGTTGATGTGAGCAAAGTGAGGTTTCCAGAAGGAAGTTTTTAAAAATCAGCTGACAGAAAAAAAAAAACCAAGATGCTTGGAGAGCTCTTCTGCTTGTAGAGGAGCCTCAGTGAGTCCTTCACTTTCAGATTTTCTTCTGTGATTGAGATATCAAACAGCTCAGCTCTCCACCCACCATGTTGTTGCTTTTCCCATCAATGTCTCATGTTCTAGGAAAAGGTAGAATCTATTGCTGCAGGTAAAGTCTGGCTGATAAAGGCTTTTTCAGCCTGTAGCAGACGTTGGCCAGGATACAAAAATTGAGCCTTGACTATAAGGAATAAATCAGTAGGGATGAATCAGGGTAGGAACTTCATGGTACCTCCTCCATTAAAATGCAGTAATTGGGGGCTTCTCAGCTGAAATAAATTGGTAGCATTTTTGTTTGACTTCAATGCAGCCCTTCTGATTCCTAGCAGATGGCAAACTGTCCTTTTTAATAATGTTTTGATCATGTTCATATTTTGCTCTCTTTTCTCAGGGAGCTGAGTCACTTAAATCATATACAAGTAAAAACAATTTTGTGGAAATGAATGAAGAAAAAAAAAGCATGAAAAAAAGCATTAAAAAAAAGATAAAAGCAGTGCTCATAAAATCAGAAATACGTATCATTCTGTAAAAATATAAAGTGTAAGAATTAGTATTGTACCTGTACCTGTGCCTACCTGAACTTAGATATTAGGAAGAAATTCTTCACTATGAGGATGGTGAGGCACTGGACCAGGCTGCCTAGAGAAGTTGTTGATGACCCATGCCTGGAAGTTCTCAAGGCCAGGCTGGATGGGATCCTGAGAAAACTGGTCTAGTGGAAGGTGTGTCTGCCCATGGCAGGGGGTTGGAACTAGATGATCTTTAGGGTCCCTTCCAACCCAAACCATTCTATGATCCTATGACTTCAGGTATACTGCAGTTCCTTAGACCACATACGCATTGTGGGAGACACCCTAAGATCCAGAATAATTTTTGGGGTGTTAGCTCTGATAGCTTTCCTGTTTGGCAACAACCCACCCTGTCCATGCCCTTCAGCAGCTGTGCTGTGCTTCTCTATCCCGGCTGATGAACGTGTGTCTGTGTAAGTTTTGCTGCATTTTTATAGATTTTATTGATTTTTTTTAAAGAATCTATAAATACAGATGTAGGGGGGGAAAAAAAAGGCTTTTGAGACAAGAGTTTTGTTTGGTATTTTGCAGTAGGACCAGCAGATTTGGCAAGAGCTCTGGCCCCGCTGCGCCTGCAGTGCCTGCAGAGAGGAGCGGGGTGCAGGCTGCGTGCAGTGGGCATGGTTAGCTATAGGTGGCACGCTTGAACAGGGCTCAGCCCTGCCTTCCCTCCGCAGCCCGAGAGATCCCTTGCGAGGCACCCGGATCCAAAGGGAGGATTAGATGAGCGTCTCCTCTTCAGCGGGCAGATGCATCCACTACTACGCCAGCTGCTGATAAGGAGAGCTGCTGGGAAACCAGATTTGATCGGGTCTTGCATGTGGCTGTAGGCGAGCCCAGGCCCCTTGTGCTGTTTGTGGGGCACTGGGGTGCGGGTGGTGAGCTGTTCAGTGCTGTCAGGACAAGATCGTGCTTTTGTCTCCCTCTCTGCTCCCTCACTCCCCTCAAACTCTCTCCATGGGCCCCTGCAAGAACTGGTCTCCCATGCAGTCTGAAGCTCCCTCACCCCAGCCTGGGACTGGCCATCTCAATGCTGTCTCACCTCCTCTTCCCCGCTGCCTTCAGTCTGCCTCCATCTAGAGTGTGTGAACACCAAGGTAGGGACAATGCAAGCAGCACATCCACTGCTACAAGTCAGAACTTGTCAATCCCTTGCCCAGTATCTCTTTGGAAAAGTGCCCTGCTGCTTGTCAAGAGCTAGAGGCTTTTAAGAATCTTTACCTGCAAGTGAAACTCATAAGAAATTGAAGCTATTGTTCAATAGTAAAAGTAATATTTCATTTGGTTGATACAGCTTTGAATTTTATCTGCTGTGGGTTTATATTCAGAGATGAGTAGGAGTTCTGTTTAGTGGTGTGATACTCACTCCCTCTGTAAAGACATTCCTGGAGTGGAAGTGAGTTTCATTCCTTCTGTGTTCCCCTCAGTCACTCTCGATGAGCCTCTGCAGGACTTAATCTCCTACTCAGTCTGGAGCTCCACCACACTGGCCTAATGCTGCCTGTCCTGCTGCTGCCTCACTTCTCCCTTCCCTGCTGCCTTCCAGCCACCTGGGCAGGGTGTTTCTGGGACACATGGTCTTCCCCAGGCAGTAAAGTTTCTCCTGGAAAGCTCACAAGAGGCTCTAAGCACCGCTTGTATCTGTGTGTGTATTTATGGTCCAGTTACTGAAGCCAGGCTGAAACCTCGGCAGCAACAGTGTATTTTCAGGTACACTTGAAATGAAAACATTTGGGGTTTATTCTTACTGAAAAAGTAAGAAAAACATACATATGTTTAGGACCAAAATGTTTCATGGAGGGCGGAGGCAGAAGGGCACTCCAGTCACTTGGTGGTTTTCTCATTTCTGAAAGGGTAAACATCGTTTTCAAGCAAAACCGCAAGGGCAGAACATAAAGAAAGGCAGGCCTTGCATTTAGAAGATGAAATCTTGCATGCTGACTTTTCACAACATTTTCCTTTTTTATTTACTTTTTTTTATTATTTTCCAGCTGAAACAATTTGCTAAATGCTCCCCACCTCCACAGTTTCCCAGAGGTTGCTGGAAGTGACTCAGCCATGCACGGGGGTGACAGGGTGGGGCTACTGCTGAGCAGTGGCAGATGCCACTGACTCGAGTTGGGCACTGCCACATCACCTCCACCTGCCCAGGCCGGGCTGGCACCCCCCTAGAGTAGAGAATCCTCCTCCAGGCAGGTGAGGACCACCCTGGGGACCCCTTGGAGATGAAAGGTGCCCTTGCTGAAGCATCCAAGCCATGCATACTTGTGCCTCAGTGCCCCTGAGCCCAGCTTGCCCCTGGGCAGGAAGAATGCCAAGTTGTTTCCTGAAGCTACTCTGGGAGCATCTTGTGCACAGTAGTTTCCCAAGAGGTCTCAAATGACAGGCATCACCTGCCCAAGTCTGAGGGACAAAAATAGTATATGTTTGCTCGAATTTTAGATAAGAAGAAAGCATGTTCTTCCATCAGAGCTCCCCCCGCCAACAGCCACTTTCACACTCTATCTGACAGAAATCACATAATGTGATAACGTGATAATTAGGTTTCATTGTTCCCTTTCTCAAAGACACCCTGATACTTTGCCCTATCTTGGCTTCCACCTGGGCATTTCTACATTGCTGATTAACACTAAAATTCTTAAAATACTCTTAATTTATTCTTATTATAAGAAATTAAATTATTCTTAACATTCTTTAAAATTATTCAAAATATTCATAAATTATTCTTTAAAATATTCTGAAATAAATCACATGACAGAAGCACACAGAAACAGCAGAAATAGGTAAAAGTCATTAAGGCTTTATCCACCATGCAAGGACATTCAATTGGCCTCAGTGACACCTCTAAGAAAACAAGCAAATAACCCTTCTAACAGTCAACTGGAGTTCAAGTGGAGGAGAGATGAGACAAACTGAAGAAGTACTTTCTGTGAACACACTGAGTGGCAGATATCAACTTGTAACGCTGTACTGGTTTTGGTGGTGGAGGGGCTACAGCGGTGGCTTCTCTTAGAAGCTGCCAGAAGTTTCCCCTCCATGTCCTGCAGATCCAATGCCATCCAGCTCCAGGATGAACCTGCTGCTGGCCCAGGCCAATTCAAGCAGGAGTGGAGGTAACACCTCCATGATAACATGTTTAAGAAAGGAAAAAAAGAGTTGTAGGGCAGATGACAATTGCAGCCAGCAAAGAGCAGGGTCAGAACATGTGAACAGCAGTGCAGACACCTCAAGGTCTGTGCAGAAGAAGGGGGAGGAGGTTCTCCTGGTGCCAGAGCTGAGGTTCCCTTGCATCCCCTGGTAAAGCAGTTGTGTCCCTGCAGCCCATGGAGGACCATCAGGGTGCAGAGATCCACCTGCAGCCCATGGAGGAACCCACACCAGACCAGATGGGTGCCCAAAGGAGACTGTGATCCTGTGGGAGGCCCATACTGGAGCAGGGTCCTGACAGGGACCTGCAGCTCATGCAGAGAGGAGCCCATGCTGGAGCAGGTTTTCCTGGTAGGACTTGTGGCCGTGTGATGGAGCAGCTTGTCCCTGAAGGACTGCACCCATGAAGAAGAGACCCATGAAGAACTGTCTCCCGTGGGAGGGACCCCATGGGGAGCAGAGGAAGGACTCCTCTCCCTGAGCAGCAGCAGAAACAACCACTGACCATAACCCCCATTCCCTGTGTCCCTGCACTGCTGGGGGGAGGAGATAGAACTTGGAAGAAGGAAAAGGGAGGAAAGCGTTTTTACAGTAATTTAACTTCTCACTCTTTTGCTCTGATCATGTTAGTAATAAATTAAATTAATATCTTCACTTTGGGTCTGTTTTGCCCATGATGGTGATCAATAAGTGACCTCACCTGGCTCTTAAATCATGAGCCCTTTGTTGTTATTTTCTGTCCAGTTGCAGAGGGGAGTGAGAGAGTGGTTCTAAAGCCTGGTGTCCAACCAGGGGCAACACAATAAAATGCAGACAAAACACTATTTGAAATGTAGGTATTTTTGTTTCAATCCTTCATGTAGGATTTTATGGGACTGTTCTTAGAGGTGCCTGATCAATAGGGTATAATTCTGTTCTTTTATGCTCAATCAGCAAAATCTATTTTTAATGATGGCAGAGGAAAATGACAGTTTTCACCCTGGCTTGTATACCCTTATCAGATACAAAGGAAGTTCAGAAATTAAAATACAGACAAGAAAGAGGGGAAACTCTGTGTCCACAGCATTCAGCAGGTTTGACTCTTCTGGTTTTCCTGAAGTGCTCTACAGCTTAGTGTGAAGATCCTCTGATATCTGGTAAATGAAATATGACTAATGGTGAAAGTGGTTTTCCTGAGTGTAGGTGGATTTTATTAATATCTCTCTACCTCAAATGGCACAGGAATGCTTTGAAGAAAACATGTTTGTTAAAGTTTTGAGTTTATTTCCACTTTAGGGCTGAAGAAAGCTTTGACCCTAGGGAGGCAGAAACCTCTCCTAGTGAAATCAGACTTCTCAATTCCAGTACAACTGAGGCAGAGAGTGAGCAAAACTGAAAACCTCCTAAAATGGCAGCAGGTTTGCCTCTCCTGCTACAAAGGGCCAGCCAAAAGTAAAACCACACCTTGAAGAGAACACCACCAAAGGAGCCTCTGCAACTCTTCCCTCTTCAAAGTCTATGGATGGAGTTTTAGCTGCACAGCTTAAACTGGTGAAGAAAGTGGGTTTAATGCTAGTGCTTAGCTTTGCCAGCAGTCACTGAGCACCCCACTTAGGACCCCTAGTTGTTTTAGGACAGGGCATTGGAGACAGGAATTTGAACTGCTGGGGCAAAGTTATGGAGCTTTGCCTGACCATACACAAAACTGGTGGTTATGAGCTGTTCTAGCTAAAGCACCACAAAACCATGCAAGTGAAACCTCAGTTTGATTTGTCTGGTTACATCTATTCATGTATTTCTGTATAAGTTTCATTCCTTCCTCTCATCAAACCGAGCTAAATTAACTAAGCTTCAGTGTAAGCATTTGCATACAAGTTCCTCTAAAATCTGCTTTTAAACTGTTTTGAAGACAAAACACCCTACTCATCTTTTCTAGAAACTTAGCAAAGCATCACCACATGTTCCTGGAGCAGGGACCGCACATTTTTATTTCCTTCCTGCAGTTTTACTGAAGTCATCATGAAACCAAGAATCAGATTCAGCTGAAATATTGCCATTCCCCCATTTGTCCCCCCCATTTATTTTCCCCAAGTGCCAAAGATTTGACTTGTACCCTGTTTAAGGGACACTAACAGGACCTGACAAAATGTGGCTGTAATGTTAGCAATGGTTTGTTGTCAAAACTGTATTTCACTTATCACTTTTTGATCTTCTCTTCTGCCTGGGCAGTTAAATGAACTGGGGATGAAACCAAATTTGGAAACATCATTTCCGTCTTTCTTCCTGAGTTCTTGGTAGCAGAGGTTTCTTGCTTCTGGCCTCTGGTGACTGCTCAGGTGATGGGACAGGCTGTTCTGCAAGGGAGGGAAGTTTGCTTGGCTGAAATACACATGGGCCTGCAGTGGGGTCTTTTCTCTTGCCCTTCCTGGGATGTGTGACAGTGTATGCAGTGTTGGTGCTGGAGGACAGGGACAGCTGCACAGAGAGCTCACACATCCCACATCCTCTTCTTTAGGATGGCTCCTTACAGGGTGGTATTTTGGAGAAGGGGGTGCATGGGAGCCTGGCTGGTCCAGCTGAGGCTCTGGGTGGTGTCTGGGATTTTGCCCAGATCTCTCAGAGTGGGGCTGCAGAAGGTGCTCATGCACCACTGAACAATGTGACCCTATGGAAGGTTTTATGCCATTCCAGATCTGCAGGGCTGGAGAGCACAGGACACGAGGGACACCGTAACCTCTGCTGGCTGGAGTTGAGGACTGGACACGATTGGAAAACAGAAACTCTCACTGTTTCCTGGTGAGAGCCACGAAGTTGAAACCTTAGGCGTGAACCACCTGCCCATTAAAACCCCTTGGAATTGCAATCCATTCTGCTTGTGGGATAAGGACATTGAACAAATCACTGTGGTCAGTGGAGCTGCACTCGTGTTAATCTAGCCCTGTGGTTCTCTGATCTGCTGAGCTGCAAGGGGAAGAATGAAAAGGGGGGAGAAATACCCAGAAGTGAGCTGGCATTCTGATGTGGAATTGGAGCCATCATGTTGATGAAAAAATATATATTCTTCATTTTACTTTAACAAAAAAATAAAATCAGGCAGGGGTAATATGGGCAGGGACAATCTGGATGCACTTCAATGCATTTTTCTCTTCTCAGTCCTTCCCTTGCAATCTTAGCTCTGGCCCACTCCTTCCCTCAAGCTGTTTTGCAACCTCTGCTCTTTGCTGATCTCTGTGCCACAACACAAACTGCCCTGTAATGACAATCAGAGCCTAATGCATGATGGTGAACATTTGGGATATTTAAATAAGATGGGTTTTGGAGTTCGGACCTCAGACCAGGTGCTGGCTCCAAATCGTTACTCTACACTACATCAGAAAACTGGTTTTGTTGAAAACTCTCCAAAAAGTAATGCTTATTTTTTAATGTTTTCTTGGACAAAATAACACGTCTTAAGGGTGCCCAAAAAAATGACACTGCAGAATGAGCAGTTGAGAGTGAGGTACAAGGCAGAAAGACAAAGAATGTGGGCCAAGGTAGATGGGGGAGTTTGGCTTGCTTACCTTGGTTACCATGACTTGGATCAGATTCCCTGTCCTTTGGTGAGCATCACTCATGGGCATGACTGATCTACACAGTACTTTGCCTATATGGCTTTGGAGAGCTACAGGGCAATGGGAGAAAGCATGTGTAGTTTGGAAGATTTCTCCTCTTTTCAGGAGGGTGTGTGAGGAGGAACTCTGCTGGTAGGAGGGGGGAAGGTGTGCCACCAGCTCTGCAGAGCCACAGACAGCTACACAGCTGTGATGCCAAAAGTGGAAGCTGGGGCATATAGTCAAATAGGTTTTGAGCAAAGGGGAACCAGGTGCTCTGGGGTCATATCCTGCTCTTGGTTTACAGCAAGTCAATTTAAGGGATAGCTAGTTGCAGCAGACCTGCTCCATACCCAGCCAGCGATGCTTGGTTCCTTGGGCCATCGTGGTACAGCAGCTGAGAAAGAGCTGCTGGAGCATCTCAGAGCACAAAAAAAGAAAGATGAAGTCAAGTGTGACCAAGGTTAAGAAGTGTGCAAGATATTCATCCTCACTGACTGGTTTCTGTTTCCCCCTCCCTGCTGCACTGCCCATTCTGCCCTGTCCTGGTTGCCCTTGGCCTCCCTAGATCTCCCCTCATCACACCACGAGCCTTATGCTCCTGTTGTTTCACTTTCCTTACCCAAGCTCATCGCTCATCTCAGGTCTTTGCCTGTCGCCTGCAATTTTTGGCTAACAGGCTACACAGAAGGACAGAGGTGAGGAGCTAAGACTCCTTTGACTCCTCTGCTGAACCCACACTAGTGAAGGCAGACAAGCAGCCGTGTGCATGAGGGAGGGGCTGCCCTCAGTAGACTGTCATGCTATGTTGTGGAGACATCCCTTGCTGGAGGGCTGTGGGCAGCAGAGGCACGCCTGGGCTGCATTATGTCATGGGCTGGTGAACCCCAGAACCCCAGGTGCCATCAGCACATGCTGTTTGTGTCTCTCCGCCTTCTGCTCTTCCTTTACTCCCCTTACCATCCTCTGCTCAAGGCTGCCCCTGATATCCTGTGGTGGTGTCCACCAGAGATGGAAGGACTACTCAGGGGGGTAAATGGGACACAGAGAAAGAGGCTGTGCAAGGGGGAGAAACACCCAATATGTAGTTATGTGGACTGGGGAACCCACACTGTGCTTCCAACTCCGGCATTGCTCCAACGTGGAGCATTTTCCCCATTTTAGCGCTGTACCGTGAAATTCGTAGGCACTCTCAGACCCCATCTCACAACTGGACGCGGAGGAGCCGGGTGACAGCTGCAGCAGCCCGGGAGACAGCAGCCCTCATAAACTGAAACACAGAGAAACGCTCTGCCCAGAAATCTGGGCTGTTTGGGAAGGGGGGAACCTCAGTGCCCAAAGGCAACGAGCACTGTCCCCATGCCAGCTTCCTGCTCCTGCCCTCTGGGCATCCCTACAGCCCCAGGAGCCCGCAGCTGCTGCCCCACACCACAGCCCTGAGAGCTGCTCCTGCACGGATCCTGCAAGAGCTTGTGCTGCTGGCTGAGGAGGAGGAGGAGTCCGCTGAAGCAGAACCAAGCTGGGAGGTAGGTAATGCTCACGGGCATGGGAATTTCTTTTAGCTACCCAGCACTGAGGAAAACCTGCCCAAACCCCTTTGTCACAAGGGGACTGATCGGTGGTGGTATTTTATCTTTAGGACAGCCTGTTGTTTTCTTTCTGATGCCTGCCTGGTTTGTGTTGGACTCTGTGAAGCCTCATTGCTGCTGCACATCTCCTCCTCCCCCAGCTGTGTTTGCATTGCCTTGGAAGCGACTATGTTGAAAGCCTGGTCTTTCCTTCTCCCCGGGCTCACCCCTGTGTTTTTGCACCCCTGGCTCTGGGCGGCAGTGACCTGGTGCATCTGTCGGCCCTGCAGTGCTTCCCACTCTGGTAATCCAGTCCCTACTGCCTGTGTCAGAGATGAGAGAGGATTTGAAACACAGACATGCTAGAGATGTCTTCAGATCAGGTGCTGTGTGTTCACACTTTGGTGCCAGCCAAAGGGCTGATCCTTTCTCATTTGCCTGATTCTCTGAAAACACTTCAAATGAAGTGCAAGACCTCTGCGTCCCTGACTGCCAGCAGAACTGGCTCCTTTTTATGGCAGCATGATTTTCTCTCTGCTCAGCAGCTCCCTGTTCTCTGCTCTCAGACTCCAGGTACTCCTCCTCTTCCAGTGCACTGTCCACAGCGCTGGGGCTGCGATGGAGCCGGAGTGGGATGTCAGGGCAGCAGCTGCCTGCCCAGCTGCCTCCCTTCCCCACAGCCTGAGGCTCAACCCTGCACCACACCGTGAGCCAGTGGCTTTGTTGATGCTGCTGAAAACTCTTTGTTTGATGGAAGATTGGATACCCTTTCTTTTTGCATTGGATTGATTTTTTTATGCAGAGCAGGCAGACCCCCCCTGCTGTGCCCCTTGTAATGCTCACTCAAGGACAGCACAGCCGTGCTGAAACAGGACCTGTGCTAACTGTGGTTATGGCTGTGTTTTGTTAGAGCAGCCTCTCTGAGTCCTTCCCAGGTTCTGCAGTTAGTTTTTTATTGGTTGTGTGCCTACCCAAAAGCCTGTGTGAGTTTATTTGCCGAAAAGTTTCTTGGAGGAGCACCAAGCACCCCTGGGATCAGCAGTTTGATGGAGGAGGATGGTGAATGCTACTTCTGACATGGTTCTGTAACACCTGAAGGTCATTTGTGTGATCTTGCTGGCCACCAGCACCCTCAGACTGTAGTTTAAGATTCTGGACATAAGATAGACTAAAAACCAAATTTGTATTAAAAGCAGGACTGGATGTCAGGCCTGCAGATGACTCCCAGGGCTGAATTTTTAACACAAGTGATTTAATGACCCTTTTTTTGTCACAGGTTTCTAGAGATCCTGGAGACAATCATGCAGTTTTGCTATGTAATCACTTCCTTCTTTTGTGCAAGGAGTAAAAAGGTGTGTTTTTTACCAGGCTTAACAGTGAGAGCATAAATGAAATAATGATGGGAGCACACTTGTATTGTTGAATAGCATGCCTTACTGGGAAGTACATTTAATGTCAACCTCCTGTGGTATATGTGGTCAGCTGCTGTTTGATGCCTTATCAGAAAACCTATTCACATTTCAAAGGGCACAGAAAACCCCAAAATGTTGTGTACCTTTATTTTATGATGTGGTTTCATTTTGTCTGCCTTGTACTGTGGATCTATTTTATTACAGAGGAAAATTTCTGGTTTAATTTTGCTTTTAATTTTCTCAAACTGAAATGAGACACAGCAGGAGCAAACAAGGGTTGTTCTGTTCCATCCTCAGACCCATTTTACTGATAAAAGTCCTAAGTAATCAAAAAGGCAAGCTGTCTTAATCCCAGTTTGCAGCAATAATAACTTGCAAAGCGGGGTTCAGAGGTTTCCCAGTGCTGCCTGCCCACACCTATGCTCTGGACTCTTCTTTAAAGAGAGCTGACACTGGGAAGGGTTTCCCAAGTTTGTAATTGCTGACTTTACACATGTTTGAGAGAGTAAAGATGAAGCAAGCAGAGAACATTTTGAGTAAAGGAAACATAAACACTCAGACCACTATTCTTTTGGCTTGGGCATCATTTGAGATTAATTCAAGGACTTTATTTTTCTTCAAAGATTCCCTAAAGCATTGTGGCTCAGTTCTTGGCTTTGGGATTTCTCAGATGTCCTTTGCTCTGTCCAAGAAATGTGGACACATTGACATTATTCTTGTCTATCAAAGCTGGTCTTGAGTTAGGTCCTGCTCAAAAAGACCCTCAAAAGGTTAATGAATCTGTTGATCTTTTACTCTTTTGCCTACTAACTCATAAGGTAGGAAGTCTTGATGGTCCTTGGAATTATTAAAGCATATCACAAAAGAGTCAGTGAAAGAAAACCCGGGTGTAGTAAAAGGAAACATGGATCTTAACTATGCAGTGGCAAAAGTTCATCTGTTTTATCCCACTCATTTGAAACCCACACCAGAAAAACACGAAGATGCAGTTTGGTGATAAGATTGAAACCTGACCCATGCTTCTGCTTACCGGAAAGTGACTCCTCCTGTTCTTCAACCCACCTTCTCGCTGGATGTGATACATTTCAAAACATTATCTTCACTGAGCTGTGCATATCCTGCAGCCCACAGGACAGGAGGATGGTGTAGATGGCAGGAACAGGAGCTCTGTTTCACCCTGGCCGGTCAAAGAGATCCTCCCCCTGCTGTGGTGAAGACGGGGTAGGAAGGACTGATGCAAAAGGCAAACTCCTTTCTGTCAGTTCAAGGTCAGCTGTGTTGCTGTAGATCACGTTTGCAGCCAGGTCACCTTCACAGCCTCAGGCTGTGGTGTGAAGAATGCCTCCCTGCCACCTCTCCCCGTGACTTCACCCTGTCCTGCCAGCATTGCTGCTGGCAAACCTTGGCAGGTCTCCCCAGAAGCAGCAGGGTTGTTTGCTTGTTCTCTCAAGTAGCACCGTGCAAGATCAGAAGAGAGTTTAACTATGGTGAGTGTTGATCCCTGCAGGTGTTGTACTTGCACTGCTGCCTTCAGCCCAGGGCAAACGGGGAGTATCTGCTAAGCAGTAGCACAGTCTGCCCTGCCGGCTCCTGATGTGTCTGGAAGACTTGCTGGGTCCATTCTGAGGTGCTGAGCTCTGACCTTCCCTCTTCCCCCAGCAAAGGGCTCAGCACAGCAGCTGTGCTTGTTTGCAGTGGTGAGAGCCATGGATGTGCCTGGTGTGCACAGCAGGGTGGGTCTTTGGTGTTGAAAATAAGTTCATAAGAGCCTGGTGCTGCATCTCTGTAGAGACCCACATCCCTGGTTGTCTTGACCGGAAAGTTTTGAAATCTCTTTCTGATACCACTGAAAAGCTCCCACAGGTTGAACATACAATCACTGCACAAAAGTATGTAAGTGTCTGCATTCTGCATCATCAAACCCTTTCAGCCCTACTTCCACCATTGTAAGCTTGACCCACGGGCTTCCAGTTTTTGCCAATGCCATTGTGATGCCCCTTTTGCCAGGCCCTTTGACTCACCACCTCTCGTAGAGCAGCTTGAGTGAACCTTGAGGTTTTCAACACTTTTAGTATCTCTCACATTTCCTGCAAGAGGTGGCAAAAAAGTATGTTTCCTGAGGTGAGATAAGTGAAGAAGAAGAATAGCTACAAAAAAACAGACCAAAAGACCCAAGAAAAATAATAAAGCTGCTCATCAGCTTCCTGTTTACCAGGGGCTCAGATACAGATTTATCAGCAGTGTTGCCAAGCTCTCTTCACACCTCCTCTCAGACCACAGCAGTGCAGCAGGTGTTTTTTACCCAGGCAAAGCCTTTTCTCGTGCCCCTGGTGAGGGCAGAGGCCTGAAGGAAGATGTGAAAGACAGAACAATGCTGCTCAGATGCCTGCTTTGAGATCATGGCCCCTGTGGTCTAGATGGGAAGCACCAGTGGGATGTGACCGTTGCCCAGATTTCAGTGCGTGATGCTCTCATGCTGAGAGCAGCCTGCCAGTGGCAGGGTGCACGTTTGAATACAGGTTTGAATTTGATGAATCCTGAGTCATCAACCAGCCCTAAACCACACTGGCTTCCCTATTTTGAGAGCATGGTTTCACGTGCTGGAAACCTTTTCTCCTTTTAAAATCTGATAAGCATCCGGAGTTGCTACCAGAGGAGGCTCCTGCAGCAAGAATGAAGCTGCACCCAAGAGACAGACTTGGCCACCAGTGCCCACATGGGAAGTGACCCACCCTGAGGCCCCACAGTTCCTCACAGCCACCAGGGTGGCATGGCCTGAGGTCAGCTAAGAGGCAGGAGTGGTGCAGCCACAGCAGCGTGGCAGTGAGCCTTTGTGGGGTTACCACTTGTACTAGGCTGTTAGGAGGCACAGGTCTTGCACTTGGGAGCAAGTCTGATGGTCTGCACCACCGAGGGCAGAGAGTGTGAGTGATGCCAAGCACAAACCCTGGCAGGAGCCAGCCTAGCCATTGAACCAAGTAGCTAACTGGGTGCTCTTACCCCTGCACAAGCAGCATCTGGTTTATCTGCATTCAGAGACAAAAAGTGTTGCCCAGGGCACCTGAAGGGTCAGTGAGCCCTGAAAAAAAAAAGCCCTAGGCATTAGCAAGAAGGTCTGGGTTTTTTTCAGTGGTCTCTGACTGGTGTTGCCTGGCTGGGTGCTGGGAGCAGATCTGGGCTGGCTGGAGCAGCTGCAACTGGGCGTTACTGGTGCAGGGTGACCCAGTGGTGGTGGTGGTGGTGACCAGTGCCCACCTCTGCTCCAAGCCAGTATGGCCATTGATGAGCACTGTGCAGACAACCAGCACAAGGAGCCTTGATAATCTGGTAGGAAACCATCAGCTTAAGCCAGAGAGGGAATTATGTGCCAGTCAGTGTAATTACAGCTGCAGGACAGCACTAGAAGGAATAAGCAGGCGGCAAGAAAATAAAAAGAGTAGGAGGTGATACAGATCTCTCAAGAGGTGGCTGTGTCAAACCAGCCTCAGTTTCAGCCTCGTGCCAGCCAGGCAAAGCAGTGGTATCCCACACCTCAGAGCTAGGAAGCTTTGTGAGCACCTCAAACAACCTTTTTGTGGGTTCACAGATGGTCAGACAAACTCCCGAGTGATCACTGCCAGATGGGAGGGCTGCCCATAAGGATCTGGCATCCAGGGCTGTGCCTTGCCCTGGCACAAACCAGCACTTGCTGCTCTTTGCTGCTTTGGATGAAGGTCTAGTCCATGACTTTGTTATTTTTTACTGTGTTGGGAAGGGGTGCAAATGTACAGGGGGATGAGGTGGCTGCTCAAATTGACCTTGTCAGATGGAAAAGGCTGGCCGCAATGGGATGCAGTGCACTGAGAACAAGTGCCCACTTCTGCACATGGGCAGGGCCAGACGAGGCCACAAACACAGTATGGGGAAGGCAACACTTCTGGAGAAAAGGATCTGGGTGCTGACATCCAGCACAAGAGAACTGTGAGTCACCAGTGATATGTGATTGCAGAGGGAAACAGCTACCCCAGGCAGGTGATTCTTCCAGTCTGCTTTGCCAGTTTGTGGCACTGACATGCAAAAAAGATTAAAACTGAACAGTCACTAAAGAAGTACAGTGGCCACAAATAGCAATTTAGAAAGCATGACTAAAAGGGAAAAGTATGGGTCAGGAGCTGGTAAGATTGAAGGAAAACCTGCTATTAGAATATTTTAAAGCAGTTAGAAGTAATTGTTTCTCAATGGAGAAGGTAAATAACTGACTTAAACCAGGAGAGTTTTAGATGAAGTATTGAGACAAATTCACTAGGAGTGAGTCTGGAGAAGCACTGGGGTGGTTTCTCAGAAGACGCTGGGGTGAAAGCAGTGGCTGTAGGAGCAGGCTAACAACTACACAGCAAGAGTAGCAACAGGACACTGCCCCTGCCTTCGAGGCAGAGAAGACTGCATGATCTCCCAGTGTTTCCTGCAGCTCTGTCTTCTCTGATTTCTCTGTTCTGGCTGACTACATCTTTCTCTGTCCTCCATCCTTAGGCAAAGCACTGTAAGGTGCAAACCTAAAAGGTGCCCATGCAGCGGTGAACTGAAGGTTTGAGACAGCAAAGAGTTAAAAAACTCTCTAGGGTGAGAAAAAAAGCGTCAGGTAAGGGACTGATGGGGAATATTTTTGTTCTCAGAGACTCCATACACAAGAGATGTGCTTGTTTACTTCTCCCTATCCCGCAATTACCCTGTCGTAAAGCGTGAGTGAGAAAATCCCCCTCCCTGCTGACGCCGCTATGAATGAGTTACTGTGCCGGGACTTTTGCAACGCACGGATTTCTGCCCGGGTGAGAAACCGGGAGATTGTGCAAGGCTGCAGCTGTCAAAGCCCTCATCCTTGTGCCTTTGGGGCCGGCAGGGAACAGTAGAGCGTGGAGCAGAGTGAGCTGCTCCAGACCTCACCAAACACCTCCAGCTGCTCCTCCTGTACCGACTCAGCAGCAGTTTTTGGACGACTGTCCGGCTCACAGCCCCTTTTTTTTGTTTGTTTTGTTTTGTTTTTCTGCACTGAGCATCTGCTGCAGGAGAGAGAGCCAGCAAAATGCCAAATTGGTTTTCCCTGCACACACATCTGTGCATGTCTGCATACACAAGTACTTTGTTACTGGTTTTGTACTCCACTTTGGTGGAGGGTGTGGATATTTCTGCCGACCAAACCAAAGGGAAAAATAGACATTTCTGCCTACTATCAGCAGAACAAACACATCTTGGTTCTACTGGAAAATCTTTGAAGCTTTGACATTTGCTTGGTTTTGAGGAAGAAGGGTTAGAAGAGAAGATTATTTATTAAAAAAAAAAAAAAGATATATTTGAAAATGACGTTTAAAAATGGCAATGTTTTTTCTGGGACTTGTCAGAATAAAGTACACAAGACAGATCCTTTGTGGGGTTTCCTCCTGTATCTCCCAGGTCCCTGCCAGCCAAAGGGGACCCAGTGTCCCCTTTGCCCATCCCTGCTGCCCTGAGAGAGAGAGGTGCAAGAGAGGGGGCTGCATCAAGGGAAGGGCAGTTGCTGGTCCAAGCAGGCAGCAGAGACACTTGGGAGAGGGTTGTTTGGGCAGATAGATGGCCAGGAGAAGGAATATGGGGTGGGACATTCATCGAAGTTCTACCTATGCCCCTGCTTCCACAATGCAGGGGACGTGCTCACTGTGTCCCCCCCCCCCACCTTCTCCTGCAAAGCTGAGCTATCCTCATTGTTTCTTCATCAACAGTGATGATTGTCGGCATTTTGCAAGGCATTTTAGCTGACAACCCAGCATCAATGAACATCACAGAACCCCTGCTGCAGTTACCCTGTTTTTTTGTTTCCCCTGCTGAACTAAATAATCTCTCCCCTCTTCCAATATGACAAATAAACCCTCTGAGATGTAAAGTTAGAGCTCATCTGAAAGGGAAAAGACTACTTTTGACTGAGAAGTTGCTTCTATTTTGCTGTTGAGCAAAGGCAGGGGAAAGTGCTCTTCTCAGGTAACATCACTGAACTTGGCTGTCTCCCACAGCTCTGAGGCATGTGGAAGCTGAGCATTGCATCAAGGTAAATGTGTCCTCCACTTTCCATATATATATATATATATATATATGTGCTATAATATTAAGCAGATCCAGGAAACAGTCTTTATTTCACAAAATATCCTACCAGGTAGGNTGCAGTTACCCTGTTTTTTTGTTTCCTCTGCTGAACTAAATAATCTCTCCCCTCTTCCAATATGACAAATAAACCCTCTGAGATGTAAAGTTAGAGCTCATCTGAAAGGGAAAAGACTACTTTTGACTGAGAAGCTGCTTCTATTTTGCTGTTGAGCAAAGGCAGGGGAAAGTGCTCTTCTCAGGTAACATCACTGAACTTGGCTGTCTCCCACAGCTCTGAGGCATGTGGAAGCTGAGCATTGCATCAAGGTAAATGTGTCCTCCACTTTCCATATATATATATATATATATATATGTGCTATAATATTAAGCAGATCCAGGAAACAGTCTTTATTTCACAAAATATCCTACCAGGTAGGTTATCTCACTCTACTTTTATTCTCATCTTTTCCAAACGGCTTCTGGAACAACAGCAGAGTCTGTGCTGTGGTGTCAGAAATGTGCCTCCCATCTGCCCTAGAGAACAAGAGCCATACCACGACTTGTGGCCAGCACTCCTGAGGCCAAAGCAAGTTCTTGTTGGTGGTGCCTTCTGTGGTAACCACAGTTTCCTTTCTGAGTTCAAACTCAATTCTTCTAGACCGTCTGTAGGAGGAAGAAGAGGTTTCTACAAGAGCAGGCACAGCACTTCTGCAGCAGCTAAGCTGGTTATCATCCGCAGGCTGAGGAGCTGCAGTGGTGGCATGTGATAAGAAAACTCTCTGGGGCTGATGCTAGAGGTTGAGCTGGTGTGGTCTCAGCTGCCAGGGAATATTTCTGGCTGGAGGAGCTGCAGAGATGTTTGCCTCAGAACAAGATTCCTTTGGGTTGCTGCATTTGCCACAGTCTTTCCATTTAACATCGGGCTTCAGTGGAGCACCACGTCCCCGGCCCTGGGGCTCTGAGCAGCCTGGGGGACTGGAAGTCTGCTTTACTCTGATATGCTGCTCATTTTTTTCTTCAACTATGAAGAGTTGCATGGGGTTTTTTTCTTTCTCCAGTGAAGCAGAAGATAAAACAACAGAAAGTGTAGCTCTGAGTGTAAACACCAGAGCCAGTGCAGTGGCGATGGCAGCAGGAACAAGGGGAAGCATGAACAATGTGATGCACAGACATGTGGAGACTCCTCAGCCCTCGCCGTCTATCTGGGACTGCTGGGGCTGCTGCAGGCTGACCCTGACAACCACTGTCAAAACACAAGAAGACAAACCAGAAAGTTCCTCTTAGAGCAACTTTTTTGCTGGGTTTTTAAACTTGACTGGTGAGTGAGGCATGTCTGCACCAGCCTTTTCACCAAGTGGTGACTCCACATGGCTCTTCTCTCTGGCAGCTCCCAGTCCTGAGTGGATGCAGGGCCACAAACCCAAACTAGACATAAGCTGGAGCACCAGAGATACCCACAGTCTGTTGTCTCTGTTTTGCTCTAAGGTATTTCTTTCTCACAAGAAATCCCACAGGAGTATGGAGAGACTTCTCTAGCACTGGAATTGGTGACCAGCTGACTGAACTGGAGTGACAGTGCAAGGCAGCAGTCAGGGCTGATGGGGAAGGAAGCTCTGGGGAGGATTTTGGATAGATTCTTAGCAAATAGATCTGAGACCTCCCTGCCCACCCATCTCTCACCCAGTACCTCGGAAGCATCCCCAAGGCCCTGAGGGGACTGTTCTGTGCCTCTGTCTTGTCCAGGTCAGGCATCCCCTTCCCAAACTCAACTAAGGACCATTTTACACCAGCTGGCTGGCTCTCCTCCCACAGGAAGGCTGCTCCACAGCCCCAGTGCCCCACTACCAAACTCACTTGAGCCCAAGGGGGTAAATATTGCTGTCATATGGCTGTGGTTTTTTTAAGGTGAGACAATCCTCTTTTTCCCCAGACCACATCCTCACTGAGTTGCCTGTATGTAGCAAATGTATCCCTTCCAGGGCTTTGCTTCAGAAGGCTGAGCCAGCTCTCTCACGCTGCTCCTCCTGCCACCTTGCACCCTCTCTGCACCTCTTTCCTCTGCAGTTCAGCACTTTCAAGTGCAGGTGACCTTTAATTTCTTTGTTAACCACCTCTTGCTGGTTCACTACATTTTCTGTTTTGTTATCCTCCTAAACTACGGAGGGCTGGGTGTTGACTTGGTAGAGAATCCTGTTTCCCTGCACAGCCCCTTAAGGATGCTACTCCCAGACTGAAAAATTGGGAAGGTTACAAGTTATTAGAGCCTGGCTTAGAGCTGATATGAAGAAAATTTTAAGTGTGTACCACTCATTCTCTCTCCATCAGAGAGCTCTTCTGAGCTTTCAAGGGAAGTTTAGCACACCTACAGCTTTCAGCATTTCATATCTGTGAACACACTGGTGGTTATTTATGTTTACCACCTTCAGCCCAGCAGTACTCTGTCTGTCCATGCTCTTTTTGGGTCCCTTCTATGTGAACCAGTAGGGCTCAGCTTGGGGAGAAGAATAAAATCTGTCTATGGTTCGTCCCTGTCCTCTGACTCAGGCATCTCTCACTAGTTTTCATCATCATGATTATCACCATTTCAGTCAACATCATAATTATTGTCATTTCAGCTCCCAATCCCACCCCCTGTGCTTTGGATTTTCCCACCCACCTCCATACCAGCCAGTCAGAAACAGCACCTTTCCAAAGCCATGCTGTCATCTCCTAAATCCATCTCCACTCCGTTCCTTTCATTACTTTTGACAAATCCCCTCCCCTGCTGCCTTTAATGTTCCTCTGCTTAGAAAAGCTCAGGAGATGACTGTGTGTCAGGAACACCAACCACCCCAGAAGCAGTGCAGGCACCTTTCTGAAACCTGGGTAGAGCCAGGGACTCAAACTCAAACCTGTGTATCACTCCTCAAAACACAGCAGAGCTCCACTTGGAAAGGTCACATTACACTCCAGAATTCTACTGTTTTCCTCCAAAACACTGGCACCACCCTATTTTTTAGCTCCCTCTCCTTATCACCACACTGGTACCCACATAACCATCATAGTCCTCCTTGGTATGCCCAAAGCACAGCAGGCCTGCTCAGTTTTTCCCCCCACTTATTTCACTAGAATTCAAGCTTTCCCTCTCTTTTAGATCCTCTGCATTTTCCTGCTGGCTCCAGCTTTCTCCAACACACACAGTATTTCCTCTGTGTGTTAATAACTTATCAACCAAACTAATGCAAAAAATCATGCAGTGGAAAAGGAGGCATCTTTAATTTGTAAGTGTTTTGATCCTAAGAAGAAATAATGAAAGCTAAACAAAAACATAAATAGAAGGAAAGTACATTATGTCATACTGTGTGTCTGTAACACCAGAACACACTACTGGCATATTAATAATTATATAATTAGTGTATAGAAAATACAATAACAAAGTTCTGTTAAATAATGTTCAAAAATTAATTCTAAAAAAAGATAAGAGTGAAATAAGGGGAGCTGCTCTCTTTTATGTCTTATTACATAAGGTATCAACTGGGTAACTGGAGGCAGGGTCATGCCCTGGTCACCCTTAGCATTTTGAGTATCTCATGGACCAGGTCTTTTCTTTCTGACTGTACTTCTGACTAGTGCCCGGTACTTTATTGGGTTTTTTCCCAGTCCATTTTCTCACTTTTGTTTTTCTTTCTGCCTGCAGCATTTAGCTTTTTTTTTTTTTTTCCCTTTGAGACTCTCCTTCACTATTCATTTATGCAAACTGGAAAGCTACTTCGGGTTGGAGCTGCAACAAAGAACAGGACAAGGAGTTCAATAACAGTTTTGTTTTGGATCTGCCACATACTTCTTTGGGGGTCTTGGGTTAATTTCTGGTGTTCTCTGTGCTCTCACAAAAAGTAGGAAAATGGTGCCTGTTGAGATTAACGGACAAAAAGTGTATAATTTGTCTGATTTATAAAGCACCATAGTTGACAGTATTGCACTAAACCAAAGTGATTTAAAGCTAGTGAATAAAACAAAAGAATTCAAGCCTGTCCTTGTTTCAATACTTCATACTTTACCGTGTATCCTAAAGGCACCAAAACATACTTAAAAAAATTCAGCATAGCAAAGCAACAGAAATATCTCCACCAACTAAAAGCTCCTTAAAAAAAATATTGCAAGGTGGTATCAGTAGCTGTGAGCTCTTATTTTGCTCAAAATTTAATGTATTTTAAATGAGGAGGGATATAAACAGTGTGCAGTATACAAGTTATTATTAGCTGAAGAAAATGAAAAACTAAATTAATGAGACCTGGAAATTATAGATCAAATTCTGCAAAAAGTTGCAAATCTCTTAGGGTGTCTCCCGTGGTAGATATACATCCAAACTGTTAAACTTTTCCTTTCAGTCAAGGGTGGCTGAGAAGAAGGGGGGTAGGTTTAGCAACCACTTTTAAAGGAGTGCTCCCCTCACCATCTTCTAAAAGAACCGTATTTGATTCTTGTTTCACAGAAGGTGTTTGACAGCCCTCTCACCTCTTTTCCTGTTTACCACAGATACAAAATCTTCTATTTGCCTCCAAACCTGTTCTGTAAGTGGCAGCTGCCCCTTCGACACCTGCGTGGCATCGAATCTCGGCTGGCTCCGCGAGTGGGGCAGTGAACCTCCCGTAAACTCCTGAGCCTGAGCAGCAGAGGAGAAGGAGAAGGGGTGGAAGCTTCTTGCTGTCAAAGGTAAAGTCCATCCATGTTTCATGGGCTGCTACTGGGCTAACTTTGGCAACCAGGAGAAAGGGACCTGCAGCAGTCTCCTCTCCCTTGACACACTCCGGAAAACTGCTCTTTCAGATTGACTGTTTTGCTGGGTGATGTGGAGAGGGGAGAAAATGGAAAGTGCTGTGCCCTGGTTGGAAGATGTGATAGGTATTAATGATACGAGCGTGGTCTGAGGTAGAGCATCTCCAGGCTCTGTTTAGCTCAGGAAAAACACTTGAATGTTGCCAAAAGTGGAAGCTTTATGTCAATAAATCTAGACTTATGTATATCTATATATCTACATATTTATAGATCTGTATCTCTATATCAGAGTATTTATTTTTTTTAATACTTTTTTTACTTTTGATGGCTCAGTCTATGAAGTGCTTTTAAGGGGTCCCTGACAGGCAATTAAGAAAAGCCAGCCAGTGCTGCAATGGTTACAGTCACAGCATGTCAGGTTCACACATCAAAAGTTTTAGCAGGAAATATTATTGCCAACATCTGTTGCTGCATGAAGAGCTGTTATCTAGTGACCCAACAACTCAATATCTAGAGGCTTATGCCTTGTAAAAAGTTTAAATTAATCACACAGATGTCCTAGCTACAGCTGAAACCACAATATAGTAGAGAATTACACTATGAATGTGAATTGCAGCACTGCTGTGCTCTCAATGCTTGTTATTTCTGAACAAGAAATTCTGTAGGGTTGAGTGCTGTATTTGTAACAGGTTTCTCTGCATGGCACTTACCAATTGAAACAGCTCTGGTGCCCCAAGGAAAGCTGAGGCAGGCCAGTGAGGGATGAGCAGCATCCATACCTGGAGCAGAGGATGAACTCCAGTGCTCCTCTGTGCTGTGCATACAGATCCTTCTGTTCCCCACAGAGGTGCCACAGCCAGGCAAAGAGGGGTGAATTGGGATTCCTTCCTCATCAAAACAAAAATCTTCACTGTTGTGTCTCTCTTTGTATATTCAAGAAGCAATTTTTAATTAAGGAGAGCACATCATCTGCTTTTATTGAATTCATCATGTTTGTTCCTATTATTGCTACAGCTTAACAGTAATGATTATTACAAATAACTGTGTCCTTGAAGCTCTTTCAAGGTGTGGTCAGCCCGAAAGCAAGTGCAACACAGGTGCATTTTCAAATGTCTTTGAAGTGACAAACCAAACTTTTTCTGAAAGAATCATTACTCCTTAAAATGTGAACACTTAAGTCTGCAAACTAGATCTCCTTTTACAGGGGTCATGAACTGACATCTGAAACTATAAAAAGCTTGACTAAAGCACTGATTCAGTTTCAGAGAGCAGGTCAGACTATTGAACTATTTTTAAAGCTGCCTTCATTGCAATTCTTCAGAAATGACAGAGAGGAAGCATCCCCCTTATTTTGGTTTTCTCTAAACTAGAAAACTGAAGTTGGACAGAGTGGGCAGGAGCACCAGATTGCTGTGTCGCAGCAACAGGCACAGCCAAATTGCTCACCAGCTCAGCCCAGAGCCTGGCACTGCAAGTGCTGCTGTGTATCCTTGAGACCTCCTTGGTCCTGCAGGGGTTTTTTGTATGGAATCCTGAACCCACTGTCACATGAAAAGGGGGACAGAAAAAGAAGAATTCTCTGCTCAACCTGTATTAATTTCTTTTTATCTATTAAGGTCCCCCTAAGGTATCAAAGCCTTTTTTTTAATGTCCAAAACAGTCTGTTACCATCCATTAGGAGAACCTCTGCTTGACAGATTCACTGTGAAGACATTTGGTTGCAGAGACTGCACCTAATAGTGATGGAGAAAATCCTCTGCAACCCTTCTCTTCTGAGATATGACACTGTTGACCAAGACTGCCAGCACCAGAAAGACTGACTAATCTAACAGGTCACATAACAACAAGTTTATTAATACAGATTTGTGACAATTAGAAGAGTTTGGGTTGTCAGTTAACTACCTAACACTTAAACTGACAAACAAAGCACACCCCCTAAAAGCACAGCAAAATACTAAGAACACAATGTAAGAATGAAAGCAAAACAGATGCACACACTCTAAAACAAAGGAACCCAGAAACATAACTTAAGTACACATTTTAAAATACGGTGATTTACTAAAACACCCCCCCCCCTTTTTTGCTTATGTCCAATCTGTATTTATACGTTTTTTCTTAGGCAGTTTGAGTGGCTATAATCAATGAACTAATGCTTTTGGAGTGACAGGCAGGGGTCATAGGCGTAAGGATCTTCTTCCTGTGATCCTACCACAGGATTTTTGAAGAAAGGCCTTGTTATCTCCATAACACTCCTTTCTTTGTTTTAATCCCTTTATCAGCTTCTGGGAAGTGCCTCCCCCAGGAGCTGGGTTTTTCCAGGAACCCATTAGGGTTTTCTCTGTCCTTTTGTTAGCCTGAGCCACCACCTTACACCCACTCATAGAAAACTAACTTGCATGCCTCTGCACTCTGTGCCAATGCCAAGCCCTGAGCAGCTCTGCTAAAAATGCGGTTATGCTGCTGAGTGACGGCTTCTTAAGACGTGACACTTATAAGGGTCTTTCTGCTACAGGCGAAAAGCTTCTGCACCCCAAGGAGCACAAGAAAATCCAGATCTTTAGGGTCAGATGCCTTTTTTATCATTATGACTATTCAGAGCCTGAATTTTTCCCTGTACTGATGAGGGACTACCCCACTGCCACTGGGGCAGTTCCTGGGAAACTGGAGACCATGCCAGTGCTCACACTTACATCTGTATAGGAACAATCTGCAGGCGGCCAGGCAGGTTTTTGGCTGGTACAGGTGCTCTTGTCCAGCCAGCAAGGCTGGGACAGCGTTTTGCAGCCCTTCTCTCTGCCTAAAGGCTGATCCACAGCACAAAGGGAGGCAGAAGCCACCCTGGGAGTACTGTGCCAGAACAGCCGACCACTTGTCCCTTGCTCTTTCCTGCACAGGTATCTGCGATGAATCCCACAAGCCAATCCCTCAGCACAACAGAATATGAGTATGGATACGACGAAAACACTGCTCCGTGCAACGAAGGAAGCAGCTTCCACAGGTTTAAATCCCTCTTTCTGCCAGTTCTTTACTGCCTTGTGTTTGTCTTCTGCCTCCTGGGGAACTCCCTGGTCCTTTGGGTTCTCCTGACCAGAAAAAGGCTGACGACAATGACAGACATCTGCCTGCTGAACCTTGCAGCCTCTGATCTCCTCTTTGTTGTGCCCCTCCCTTTCCAAGCCCACTACGCTTCAGACCAGTGGGTTTTTGGCAACACAATGTGCAAGATAATGGCTGGCATTTATTACACAGGGTTTTATAGTGGCATTTTCTTTATAACCCTCATGAGCATAGACAGGTATATAGCAATTGTCCATGCTGTGCATGCCATGAGGATACGGACAGCCTCTTGTGGCATAATTATCAGTTTAATCCTCTGGTTGGTGGCTGGCTTGGCTTCTGTACCCAACACCATGTTCAGCCAGGAGCTGGAGATCGAGCAGGCTGTGCAATGTGTCCCCACATACCCACCAGGCAACAACACCTGGAAGGTTGCTTCTCAGTTTGCAGCCAATATCTTGGGCCTCTTGATTCCCTTTAGCATCCTCATTTACTGCTACACCCAGATACTGAAAAACCTGCAAAAATGCAAAAATCGGAACAAGATCAAGGCCATCAAGATGATCTTCATCATCGTCATCGTTTTCTTCCTCTTCTGGACTCCCTTCAACATCGCGCTCTTCCTGGACTCTCTGCAGAGCCTGCACATCATCAATGACTGCACGGTGAGCTCCCAGATAGCCCTGGCCCTGCAGCTGACAGAAACCATCTCCTTCATCCACTGTTGCCTGAACCCCATCATCTACGCCTTCGCTGGGGTGACGTTCAAGGCTCACCTTAAAGGGCTGCTCCACTCCTGTGCCCGTGTCCTCTCCAGCCCTGCCGGAGCTGCCAGCGCTGCCCAATCGTGTTCGACACCCAGCCAGCAATCCGGCTGGTCTGACAGTGCAGGGGTCATGTGAGCCCAACCTGAGCTGCCTTCTGCTGGTGCCCGGGGCTGGCCAAGGGTCTGATGTGTGGGTGCAGCACCCCCCTGGGAGCAGCAGTAGACCTGCACCTCCTTTTGGGATGTGCTGTGAACGATGACAGCCCAAGCTGTCACATTCATTTCCCCAGAGCACCAGTGCACTTGTAAAATGGTGACTATGCAAGCTTGCTACGGAATGATTTTTAATTAAGTTTTCTAGAGCTCTTTTAATGCATTTCAGCAAATGGGATGCTTCCTCTTGTATTTATTTTCTCCTCTGATGAAAGCAGGTCTTCTGCCTCACACCCAGATATGCCTTGCTGTGTGAAAGCTGTTCCATACATGAGTCCCTCCATCCCTGGGACAGGTGTGGGGCACTCCTCTAGGAAGTTGGGAAGCAGACAGGCATGGGGTTGTTTCACATTACCACTGGCACCATTCCCTCTTTGCCTCAGCTCCCAGATTAAGAACCCACTCAGCTCAGAACCCTTTGCTGTGGGATGCTCTCAGGGGCACAGCCACAGGGTCCCTGGAGCTGCTGCTGCCCAGAGCAGCCTTCGATGGTGATGCCTCCACAGATAACAAAGCAATACCCTCAGGTGTCCCCCACACTCACCATTCGTGGAGACTCACACACTTGAAAACGTCGTCATCAGAGCAGGCAGGAGGTCTGGAGAGCTCTGCATCCCCCCTGCAGCTGTGGGACCTCCAGCTCTGTGCTTCTATATAAATGATAAATGTAACCACCACAAAAGGGCATGGAGCAAGAAGGCCCGGTCTCTTTTTCCATTTGTACTTATTTTTTAGTAGTTTAGAAACACTTTCTTTGAATAAATGTATCGGCTGCACCTTCCTGTCGTGGCTCCTGGAAGTCTGTATAACGACTCACAGGCGGAGTTTAGGATAAGGAAAAGATGGTTTTACTGCTTTTAGAGTGGGTACCATGAAAAATACCTCTAGTGGAAATGAGAGGCAGCAAAGGAAGTCTTACTTCCACTTTCCTGCTGAGGCAGATTTGTTTTCCAAATCCCAATAAAAATTTGTAAGGGAAAAGTAACTTTTATGTTGAGATGGTATTACCTTCAACAACACTTTAAGAGTTAAACAAGAGTCCCTGAATCCAGGAAAAGCACAGCCTGGGTATTGCTAAAGACTGTATTTTCTAGGGTAATAAAAATATCACATATTTTCTTAGTTTTACCTCTCCTTCTGAAAATATAATTGCATGGTTTTAGGTGTCTCAAAAATTTCACATACATTTTTAACCTCAGTCCCAAAATATTCTTGCCATTAGATACATAGTATAGAAAACATTCATTTCATTTATTAAAGATAGTGTAATTAACATTTGTAGCTTTTATTCCTCAGTGGAAATGTCCTGCAGCTCAATTATCATATTGTTATTCTTGTCAGAAGACTTCGAGGTATTTAGAAAGAAGTCCCTCTATTTGTGTATTTGTAGAGTCTTTAGGACTGTGTAGGCACTTTAATGATTGAGAAGAAACATGGACTGTCATCTCAGGTTTTGTATCTTCCCCCTGTGACCAGAAATTTGAAATTGGATAAAAGTGTCTGTTTAAAATGTTCACTGATGTTTATCATCAAGTTACATCTGTTGATGTTTCAGATGAAAATGGAATATACATATTTATATACACACATATATATATATTCTATTTTAATTCCTATTTTGAGAAGGAGGGAAGATATAAATGTTGTCTGGCCAACCCTCACCGACTGACACTTTCCCAATGAGCTTAATCAGCTTAGACAGCACAAAACTTGTCAGTGAAGTTTCCTGGCTGCAGGGAAGAGACTAAATAATAAGTGAAGCCTTAACCTAAGAGTGAAAAATAGGCTTTGCTGGGCTCACTTCTTTCCCCTCCTCTTCATCTTCCACTGTTGTGTTTGAAAGACTGGTATTCAAGAATCCAGAAGCATTGATCCAAGCCCCACATCCTCTGCCCAAGCAGTTCATCACTCAGAGATCAAGACTGCAAATCCTTAAGACACTTTTCCCTTCAGAAGACTTTCTTTCTCTGTATAATGTGACTGTAAAAAAGAATAATACAAGTAGATATTTTGCCCCTTCAATTATAAGAACTGTCAGAACAGAGTTACAAATACACCCTCCATCACCCCAAGCACTTGTACAGAGCAGAGCACTCAGAAGAATTGTGCCTCTTTCCCAAACATGACATTTTATTTTTAATGGTTTTAACTCCCAAGACTTCATGCTACTCTTACATGTGATGGAAAGGATTTGTGGAGGCACTGGGCAATGTTCCAAAATGTTTGCACTTGTATGCACTGAAAGAGTTCTGGATAGGAGCACTACACTCACATGATGCTCAAAAGGAGCTGGTACTGCCATTTCTTGAATTACACATTTTCTTTTAGGCAGAAATTTGTCAGTGACAATCTAGGGTTTTTTTTCTGCAGGTGGAATAAACTTCTTGGAATGAAGGTGGTAGCAGATGCGCTATTTCTTCGGTTTCAAGAGTGCTGACGCATAGTAAAATTGATAAAAGAAATTTAGTGATCTACTCATAACCAGATCAGCTAGTTTTCATGTGCTGAGGTGTTTTCATCTGCAAAAGCACCAAGGAACATTCAGGTTTGATGTCACTTGGATCTCCTTGTGCTGGCTGTGGTGCTGTTAATACAGATGCCAAAATGTATAGCCCAATCTGGTTCCATTAAATTAGTGGAAAGTTGATCACTCTTTGGAAGAGGATGGAATAAGGAAATTATTTCTGTTTGTAGAACAGATCTTCTAATCAGATGTCACACATTTGAAGCAACTATCTTTCCTCCAGGGACCAAGCTGCATTGAAATGATTGATATCAGATTTCCAGCTAAACTGCTAGCTACCACTTTCCACAGGTAGTAACATCTCCCTAGCTAGTTTAAAAATGTGTCTGAACCTGCTTGAACTTTCCACCTATTGATTTCACCTAACATGTTTCATAGTGCTCCACTTGGCTGTTTCATGTTTCTCTGTCCTTTTGTATCATGGTGCTTATGACACTGAGACAGGAAGGTCTGACCTCACTCTACTCCAAGGCCTCTTGGAAGATTGAAAATAAATATTCAAGTGGGAACATCCTCAAAAACACTTCCCATCCCTTTAAAATAAATAAAGTATAATGGTACTTTGCAGAGCAGAGCAAAGGAGAAATGTGAGCGTTAGAAAAGCAAAATCATAATGTGGTGCTCTTGGTTATTCCTCTTGGCTTTTCTTCAGCCTGTGATTGCCAAGCTCACAGTTTTTTGTAGTGTTCCTCAGTTCTATTGACTTGTCATGGACAACCCAAACTTAAGAAGATATGAAACTGAATTTTAGATGTGCTACACTTGGATCATCTGCCCAGGGTAGGGTCAGGAGAAATCTGATTTGATGAGGGCTCCTGGAAGATTAAAGAAGTGAACAGGAGAGATCATTCTACAGGAAATAAAATTCCTGGAAGTGAAGTTCTGCCTGCTCAGGAACAGTACTGGTTGGTCATGCATACTCTTGCTCTCTATCTCTTTGGCCCCATGAAGTTCCCCTCTCTCCATAAGCACAAACAAATTTGTGCACCTGGTATGAGAACAGGGTAAGTGCTGGTTGGTTCTGGATTTGTTCTTAGCATCTAGCGGGTATGGAGGTCTGTGACCTCACTAATGGGTGCTCTCCTAATGGGAACAGCTGACAGAAGATCAAGGGAGACAACCCACAGAAGTTGCAGAAAACATCTGCTTTTCCTTGCCTCTTCCACTTCTGGGGGGGGAAACCAGGTGTTGATTTCTGACTAAATAGTGGAGTTTCACTTATCCAACCTATTTTAAGATTTCTTTTGCTGTCTCTCATTTAAGAACTCTCGTTTGAGTTGGTTAACCAGTATGACAAAAGTGAGAATCAACCCATAGAAACCACCTGTTGATAACATGACAGAAATCCTGCAATACTTCACAGTGATACTGCTCTGGAAGAAAAATCACATGAAACTTCATCTTACAATACGAAATTACTTAATCTATCTTGCTCAGTGAGTTTGGGAATCCTCAAGCATATACCTCCAAAGAGCTGGGAGATTTATTTACGCTCCTACCAGTTGTTCTTTACTGCCCATGGGATGCTGAGGGCAGTGGTCTCCAGGCAGACCCCTGTCACTGCCAGCCCCAGGCAGCTTTACAGTCTCATTACATAAAAGGACTGCTTCAGAGACACAAACCTGTGAGGCCATAAAACCATCTTGTGCTCAGGTTAAACAGCAGTTAAGAGCTGTGACTAACACCTCATAGGGTTGCTGAGTCTGGACCTTGTTTGGATGTACCTGTAACAGCATAACATAAAGAGATTTCTCCACTTATTACAGCATGTGCACCAAGATGTCCCCAGGACTGACTATTGGAGAGCTCCTCAGGTTCTCCAGGAGTTCAGAGATGTGAACATCAGTAGTCTGTGACAGCAGGGCTGTGGGAGAGGTGAAGAACCCTCAGAGTTTGCATCTGGGATGGAAGACTTGGGACAAAACCAAGCACCGAGTGTCTAAAAAGAATGTGGGGAAAATTATGTCAATAAGAGCTGTTTTATGGTAGAACATGAAGTTATACTTGGACACTGCTCTGAATTCCAGAAGCTGCTTTGGCTCCCTCCTCTTTAGAAATTTCAACCCATTGTCCTGTACTCTTGGTCTTTCAGTTTCCTTGCCCTTTCTCCTTTTCTCTGGATCAGAGAAAAGTCTGTCCCTAACGACTACTTCCTCTCTTTCAGGAGTTTCTGGCACGTGGATTTCTTTCCTGCTGTTGAGTGAAGGAGAATATGTTGAATTTCTCTAGCCCATCTCTAGCTCAAAAACATAAACACATGCTTCTACATCCTCTTCCTATGGACATGTGAAATATTCACTGAAAAATGCCTCATCATAGGGGGATCTGTGAAAGGAGAGGCTTCTGTAACCCTGTAAATGGAGATTCTGCTTCCCAAGTGTCCTCTTCAGCCTTGTGGCCCAACCACACAGTGCTGGTACTGCTATTGCTGGGCTTCCAGCTTTGTACTCAGTGTGCAAGGTCTTGGGGCTGAGATTTGCCAGCCTGGGTTTCTCTGAACCCATTGGGATCTGCCCAAAGCTTTATTTTTGCTTGGTTTAGCTGTAACAGTTGTTCTTCTGAGGAGGTGTCTATATTTAATCTGTCCCACTTTTGGTTATCTTTTGTGGCACAACCACAGTTACTTGTTGGTTTGGTTTTTTTTTTTTATACAAATAGTAGTAAAAAACAGTTATTTCTAACATGATGCTGCACAGAGAAATACAGTCTGCATATGATAGCAGGGGCCTTGGGATGTAGGGAAAGAGCAAGAGGTGTGGAGAGGGCATTTCATGAGGGACTGACTGGCTGAAGTGACTGACCTTAGGACTCAGAGGAGAAGTGGAAAAGAAAAAGCATTACACTCAGAAATAAGGTACATACAACAAATTAAAATATTCATTGCAGCTGATGATGCAGCATTATTATTATTATTATTGGTAGTAGTAGTAGTAATACTAGTATGAGTATCATTTTTAGTATTAGTTATTACTATA
>VXAU01002503.1:495609-517257 GCA_013399695.1 Formicarius rufipectus | reverse complement strand
GCGCAGGATTGCGATCCTGGAGAGGAGAGGCAAGGGATGTTTATCCAGGATTGGGAACCTGGAGAGGCAGGGGGTGTTTATCCAGGATTGGGATCCTGGAGAGGCAGGGAGTGTTTTTCCAGGGCTGGGAACCTGTAACGTGCCTCCCTGCACACACAGGACGTGAGCAGAGGAAGCAGCAATTCCCCAGCCACCCACTCATGGCCCTGAAATCCCATGTGGGCAATCCTGGGATGTGGCACTTGCTGGAGGCCACTCTGCTCCAGGTGACACCCGTGGGGCAGAGGGAGTTTAAACTGCTCCCTATTTTTTGTTGCAAACAAAAAAGCCAGACTGAAAGGAGCTGTGTTTTTGTTTCCTGGGACTGGGTGCTCTGGGGAGGTGGGTGTGGGATCCACAGCTCTGAGTGGAAGTGCTCCACCTAAACAAGAATTCCCAAAACAAACGCTTGGGGCATCCCTGTGTGCCTCAGAGCCCCTGAGTTTGTTGTGCATCTCTCCAGTCTGCAGAGCAGGAGACACATGCTTTGTTTGCCACTTCATTTGCTGTCACCACTGTCACAGTTCACTGAGATATTCCTGCATCTTTTCCTCATCTCTGTCTCCCTGATGTCAGTTTTGATCAAAAGCCCTTTCAGAACACAGAGATCTGTCCCTTCCTGGCACCTCCAGCACAACCAAGATTTATATCCCCACTGAAAACTGTGTCAAGCCTCACTCGGGCTGTTCACAGGTCAGGGAGCACAAGATGTGGAAAAGCAACACACTCAGGAGACCCAGGGAAGCTTGTTCCTCCAAAAGAAAAAATCACTTTAGGTCATCATATTGATCATTAGCAAGAGTGGCCAGAAGGATCAGAGGAACTTAATTCCGTGTTGGTTGTACAAATATTTCAGCTTGCCCTAAGGAAAAGCAAATTGGTGCACAAATTTAGCTGTTAATGTCACATCCATTGCTAAAACACTTCACTGTCTGCAGCAGGTGCTTTAAAAATACATCAAAGTCTCTCCAGAGGAGCTCAGCTCTCACTTCATGCTCTGCTCAGGGAGATCTAGTTACTTGAGGACTAATTAAATCCAGGGATTGACCTTCCAGGGAGGTGTTGCCTGGCTAACTCCAGATCCAGGCTGAGGGATGGGAAGCCTGCAAGTCCAAACTGAGTTTGTTCAGGGGGATATTTCCCTCTCACAGAAGGCCCAGAGCCAAGCAAGAGAGTTGGAACACCTTCACTGCTGCATTGCCCGGGGCTGGGGCAGTGGTGGGAGGCATCTCCAAGGCACGGGTTGTGTCTTGAGACATGGAACATCCATGTGACATCCTGGATAACTGAATTCTCAGCCAGGGCTCTGGGGGTTTGCTACCTCAGATCCACCCTCTAGGACTCAATCTTTCATCCTTCTAAACTCGACAGAGGAGTTCTGGGGAGAACATGTAGCAATTATAGTTCAACTTCCAAAGATTTCCTTCTCCTCTTGCAGCTTTTCCCCCAGAAGGAGTGGCAGGGCACAGTGCTGGGTTGGGAGAGCCAAAGGGCTGTTCCCAGAGGCTGCTGAGCATCCTCCTTTCCCACTCTTAAGTGGTTGTTGTTTAGTAGAGGATTAGTCTGGAAGGAATAGAGTGTAAAAATACCCACAAACATTTCCATTTTGTATGGAAAGCAGCGTTAGTGTCTGCAGGAACAGATGGGGAATGGTTTGCACCGTGAATACAAATATTATCCTGTTCCTCTGTTTTTATCACACACACAAAGGATTCTGCCTTTCCTTTATTTGCAGAGGGACAAATCCGACAACTCTCTCCTGAGTTCAGTGCAGGCGAAGGTGGGAGGGTCGCCTTCCTGCAGCTGGAAATTCCAGGGATTGCCACGTCCCCTGTCCTGCATGTTTGATGGCAAAGTGTCTTCACTGATTTCTCAGGTCACTCACAGCGACTGTGGGGTAAGAGAAGGGAGGCTGATGGTCTGTCTTTGGGGTGGGGAGAATTATGGAATAGAGTCATGGAATGGCTTAAGTTGGAAGGGACCTTAAAGCTCATCCCATTCCAACCCCCCTGCCATGGGCAGAGACACTTTCCACCAGCCCAGGTTGCTCCAAACCCCACCCAACCTGGAATTGGACACTTCCAGGGATGAGGAGTTCACAACCTCTCTGGGCAAACTGTGCCAGGGCCTGTCCACCCTCCCAGCCAAGAACTTCTTCTAAAATCCCATCCAAGCCTGCCCTCCTTCAGCTCAGTGCCATTAACATGATGGAAGGAGAGAGTTTAAGGTCACCCTTGTCCCTTGGGGTTGCTGGGAAGGTTTGTCAATCACCAGATCCATCTCAGCTTGGTGGATTCCCGTGGGGTGAAGAAAGTAAAAGGGACCAACTCAGAATGTGCTGTTTAGAACCTGAAAATGTGAGTGTTGGCAGAGAACTCTGAGCTTGTGAGACCACAGACCCCACGGGGAACCCAGTCGCTCATCCCCACCACCAGCAGGTCCTTCTTGTAGGGAGCCACATGCTGGAATTCGGGTCTGGTGGACCAGAAAATGTCCCTGGTGGGATGAATTAACATCCCAACTGCCCCTTTCCTGCCTGGATGTGCTCTGGGTGGTGCCAACCCCTCCCACTGTGGGGTGAGGAATTCACGTGGCTGGAAAGGTGCAAGTCCAGCAGAGCACAGTCCACCCTGGAAAGGGGGGATTTTGCCAGCAGAGGGCGGGTGGATTGTTATGTAAGGAAAAGTCAGGGAGAGGGGAAGCAGGAGCTCCCTGCAGACATCCCCTCCTCAGCTCTGACATCACGGGCCATTTCCCAAGCTCATCAAGTCACCGCGGCACTCCGGGAAGTGAGTAACTCTGCAGGAACACGAGCTGGGACAATCACCACAGCAATTAAACACCAGAGCAATTAGGGTGTCGGGGAGAGCCTGTGAGCTCTGCCCTTCCCCTGGCTTGAGGAGGATGTTCAGCCTGGAGCAAAGGAGCCTCCAGAGGGACCTTAGTGCTCTCTGCAACACCTTGAAGGCAGGTTGGAGCCAGGTGGGGGGTCAGGCTCTGCTCCCGAGCAATAGGACAAGAGGCAACAGCCTCAAGTTGCACCAGGAGAGCTTTAGATTGGATATCAGGGAAAAATTCTTCATGGAAATGGTGGCCAGGCATTGGAACTGGCTGTCCAGGGAAGGGGTGGAATCACCATCCCTGCAGGTATTTAAAGGATGGGACATGGTCCAGTGATGGGCTTAGTGCTGGGGTGGTGACTGGATCTGATGCTCCGAGAGGACTTTTCCAAGGGAAATGATTCCATGACAATCTCCCTCTTCAGCAACATGCTCCGACTGCAGCTGCCTCTGGATCACTAATTCCAGGGCTGGCACCAAACATTCCCTTCCTGCTCCATGGGAATGGCATCCCCTTTGTGTTTAGGAGGGCGATTCCTTTGGTCCCCAGGCACTTGACGTGCACCACATCTCCAGTCAGCTGCACTAGAGCCTCTTCCAGCTGCAGCTCCAGGGATCATTTAACATCCCCTCCACTGGGTCCATGGAATGCTTCCAGGGATTCTGGTGTGATTTACTCTTCCTTTGAGCCACTCTTTATGACTGTTGATACCCAACTTTCCTTTCAAGCCACTGTAGAATCAGCACAGACATTTGGAAAGCCAAGAGTGTCCTCGTCGTGGTATCAGGGCTTTGTGAGCCACAGTGGTTTATAAACCACAGCTCAGTCCAAGTCACTTACTCCTTCAGAAATGATGGGCTAGGAAAGGAAAAGAAAAAAAAAGGAAAAAAGGAGCTGACCTTATGAGCAGGGAATGGATGTTATTCCTGCTATTTGAGCATCTGGCCATGAGTGGCTGAGTCACAGAGCCTGAGGAGTCACAGTCACCTGAGTGATGGAGTGCCAGGGAAATTGCTGTGCCTCTGCTCCTTGTAATGATTATCTCATCGTGGTGCTTTCCTGGTGACTGCAGGAAACTGGGACCCAAGTTGGGTGCCAGGTGGATCCAGTGTGTGTGAACGAGATGAAACCACAGGGGCACCCACACAGTCAAGGTGGGCACCACTTGGAGGACAGGAGTCACCTGAGGGGCACAGTCTGGGGCACAAACAGCAGCATTTTCCTCTCAGTGTGTGTCAGGCTGCCTCAGTGGGCAGTGCAGTGGCCAAAGGGGCTACAGGGAAGCCAGAGAAGGACTCTGCATCAGGAACTGGAGTGACAGCATGAAGGGGAAAGGCCTCAAACTAAAAGAGAAGAGGTTTGGAATACATATCAGGAGGAAATTCTCCTCTGGCACAGGTTGCCCAGAGAAGCTGTGGCTGCCCCTGGATCCCTGAAGTGTCCAAGGCCAGGTTGGACAGGGCTTGGAACAACCTGGGCTGGTGGAAGATGTCCATGCCCATGGCAGGGGGTGGACTCTGTGACCTTTGAAGGTCCCTTCCAACCCAAACCATCCCATGATTCTGTCTGTGGTTTATCACAACTCTAGTGGTGTTTCTGATGATGGGAAGACTCATCCCTCTGCTCGGGGAAGTGACTGTGCCCTGCCAAGGGGTAGGGCTTGCCCAGGTGTCCCAGCAGCCTTTCCCAGCACTGCCTGGGCTGGAACACGTGCCCAGTTTGAATAACACCCTTACTGGAAGGCTCAGATCACCGTGGCTGTGAAGTGTCTTGAGATTGTCTGATAGAAACAGTTCGAGAAGGGCAAAATCTAATTACATTCAAACTATCCCACACTGGGTTCCCATCCAGCTTATCTGATGACTCCCCGCAGGCTCTTTCCTGGCAGTACCTAATCCTGGCATCCTTTGGAATTTAAATAGCCCAGTCTAGCCCGGGTACAAACGAGTGCAGCAATGATAAGACTTCAGAGCCAACACCCGGCTGGGAGCTGCCTGCACGTGGAGCCAGGCAAATCAAAGAGCTCCCTGAGCCAGCATGGGAAAACAGCACTTAATGGAGCTGTTTACCACCCTGGAGCAGGAATTGCACGGAGCATCAGCCCTCCAGACTCTGAGGAACGCTGCGGGATCAAAAAGCAGCTCTAGCCCCAGGCCAAAGAATTGTTTATCAGGAAAACTCAGGCACTACCAGGTCCCACTTCTTCTGCGTCTGATTAGCAGCTGATAAGTGGGAGGTGGAGAGCTGGTCCGGGCTCAAACCCCACATTGCTGGGGGGGTGGTGTGTGTGTGTTCACTGGATTGCAGTAGCTGGGGAGCAGGCACATGAATGTGTGAGCCAACAGGCAGTATAATCTCAATATTCTCCTGCTGGCAGCATTTAACCCTGCAGGGACTTCTATTCCGGGGTGTTGGGTTTAAACAGGCTGGGTCTCACGCAGTTAAGACCAGCACATCTGTATTTTTTATCTATCTATCTATCTATCTATCTATCTATCTATCTATCTATCTATCTATCTATCTATCTATCTATCTATCTATCTATCTATCTATCTATCTATCTATCTATCTATCTATCTATCTATCTATCTATCTATCTATCTATCTATCTATCTATCTATCTATCTATCTATCTATCTATCTATCTATCTATCTATCTATCTATCTATCTATCTATCTATCTATCTATCTATCTATCTATCTATCTATCTATCTATCTATCTATCTATCTATCTATCTATCTATCTATCTATCTATCTATCTATCTATCTATCTATCTATCTATCTATCTATCTATCTATCTATCTATCTATCTATCTATCTATCTATCTATCTATCTATCTATCTATCTATCTATCTATCTATCTATCTATCTATCTATCTATCTATCTATCTATCTATCTATCTATCTATCTATCTATCTATCTATCTATCTATCTATCTATCTATCTATCTATCTATCTATCTATCTATCTATCTATCTATCTATCTATCTATCTATCTATCTATCTATCTATCTATCTATCTATCTATCTATCTATCTATCTATCTATCTATCTATCTATCTATCTATCTATCTATCTATCTATCTCTATCCTATATATATGCATATGTATATAAATAAGGTGCAGCATCCTGAACCTACATGTCCTGTGTAGGCAGGATTAGCACTATTCGTGTTGGAGTTTTGTCCTGCACAGGCTCCAGAGCAGTTTGTTTGGCTCTTTACACTGTTGTGCTCCAGAAACTGCTCCCTGGGGCTTCTCCCAGCACAAAAAGCCTTCTGAAGCCCTTCCCAGCTTTGTAAACAGCATTAGGATGTAGCCCAACAAATCAGAGCTGGGAACAACACCCAAAACATGAAGGAGAAGGCAGCACCCCCAGATGCGCTATTGGTGCAAAATTAAGTAGCCAGCCTTGGATGAAGGGGGAAAGGGATCAGAGGAACTTTGGTGCTCATTGCTTGGTGCATTTTGACTTTTCTTTCCAGCCATTTGACTGGGTGCTTTAGCTTATCTGCTGAGATAAGCTAAACTAACCACACTGAGGACGAAAAGAGTTCTACACTTGGACAGTGGTGGAGGTAAAGACAAGCCAAGGAAACAGCTTAAACCTGGAATCAGCCATCTGTTTTTGTTGCTCTGCCTCTCTGCACACTAACAAGTCGGCAATAAGACGACAATAAGATGACAATAAGACGACATGGTGGTTTTCACCCAGTGTTCACCCAAACCTCCAGGCCCTCCCCTTTCCCAGAGGGAAAGGGAACAGGAGAAAAGGCAAACCACAGCTGAGAGATAATGGCAAAACAAACTCAGAGTGGCTAAGTAGTTAAATTTATTACTAACAAGAGAAGAACTAAAACTAAAGGTAATAAAACTAAAAAGTAAGAAATAAATCAGCCCCAAGAACGCCCCTCTCCTCCCGCTCCTCCCTCTCTCCAGCAGTCCGAGAGAGCAGGGAATGGGAGTTTTGCAGTCATCAATTATGTAACAGAAAATTTAGTTCCTCAGTGCAGAAAAGAAATAACCTAATCATGTGACAAACTACTCTAATGTAAAATAGAAAATGTAGCTTTTATTTCACTTTTTTCAGCAAAGCCACTAAGGATCAAATTCCAACACAATTCAATTTGTAATGCAAAAGAGTTTCACTGAGAAACAAGAATGGTCATTGTCTGGAGAGAATATATAGCCTTTAGAAGATCTCATGCCTTCACCTCCAACCCTGGCTGAGGTGGCAGTGGTCAGTGATGCTGGGAAAATCAGGAGGGGTGGTGGTGCGAAGGGTGTGATGGTTGAAGGTGTCAATGGTTCAGGCACAGTTTTTCTCTGCAGGTGGAATTCCATAGTAGATCTCTGGCTGGGGCTGCTGTGACCAGCCCCGTGTAACACCCACCCCTCCCAGCTTCCATCTAAATCCATAATCCAGACCAAAACTAGAGGCTTACAATACCTTTTCTTAAATTAAATAGAATTACCCATTTATTTAGGAAATGAGCCCCAGAAGAGCACGAAAATGCAGTGTTTTGCCCGAGAGCCCAGATCTGAATCTCCACCATCTCATCTCAAATGTTCCAGCCACACCATCTCCATTCCTGCATGGAAATCAATTGGGAAGGGGTATTTCCAGGCTGCTGTTTGCACATCCCTGCACCCGTGCCAGGGAGTCCCTTTGAGGAGCTCCTGAGCGAGCTCAAGGAAATCAGGAGCGTTAATGAAGTAACTGTTCTTTGCTCCAGCGCTGTTCCCTAAAGTACCAACCCAAATCCCGTGCCCCAGGATCATCCCAACCCTGCTGCAGCACCCGACTCTGTTCCTCCAAGCAGGAGATAAAAATAACAGCGAGCCTCCCACTCATTGTGGGAGCCAAGCCCTGCTCGTCATCCCGAGGTTGTGTCTTCCATCCCTCGGAGAGGGAGGAGCACGAGGTGCCCAATTTTGCCCCAGGCTCTCAGCTCCTGCCTTGAAATCAACCCGTTCCCAGTGGGAAACCAGCCTTGGAAGACCTGAAACTCTGAGCCTGACTCACGGGGCAGTTCAGCAATCCCGGGGCTGTCGGGGCGTGGAGGGTTAAAAGGTGCCCACGTGTTGCTTTAGAGCATCATCAGAAATGAACCCCTGCAGCAGAGCCAGGGGTGGGAGGTGACCTCAGAGAGGGACATCCCCTCCACCCAGTGCTCGGAGTGTTGGGTAGAAACCTCCACCAGGGAAAATGGTCCCAACTGGACCCAAAACCAGGGATTTTTTGATCCTCAGTGCGTTCCTGAGGTGTCCCAACTGGCCGTGGTGCTGAAACGTTGGAAATTCGGAGCCCGATTTAACCAAAGGGCTCCTGCCAAGTGACTAAGGGAGGAAGGCTCTTAAAACTCTGCTCTCCATCCGTTCAGCCAACATCCTGCTGTGTCAGCTGCAGGCAGGCTGTGCTGCAGGCAGGGTCAGCTGCAGGCAGGGTCTGCTGAAGGCAGGGTGTGCTGCAGGCAGGGTCAGCTGCAGGCAGGGTCAGCTGCAGGCAGGGTTTGCTGCAGGCAGTGTCAGCTGCAGGCAGGGTCTGCTGAAGGCAGGGTGTGCTGCAGGCAGGGTGTGCTGCAGGCAGTGTCAGCTGCAGGCAGGGTGTGCTGCAGGCAGGGTCAGCTGCAGGCAGGGTTTGCTGCCAGCCTCACTCAGCCCCGAGCACAGCAGGAGGAGGTGGGTAGGATGGGAAACCTTTTTAAACCTAAAGCTTTAGTATTTTCAACGTGTTGTCATGTCCTTAAAAGCTCTTGTTTAGCTCACTGGATAGTGGGACCTGAAGGAACGTGGGACACAAAGCATGTTCTATCTGACTGCCCCTAAAATCAATGGGGCTTAGACAGTTCTCTGTCTCAAGAGATTCATTCAGTTCCATGATGTTCCTCACCCATTTCTTGAGGAGGGACTTCCCGATACCAGCCTAGAAAAAAAAAATCCCCAACCATCCCGTGTTGGTTTTGTTGAGAAACTGGACAAAGAAAAATAGCATATAAGGACTAGAATAAATTCTGAATGTTTGTCTCTCCCCCACCCCTCCTTTGTGTCCTTATCCGCCCACAAATGTAAATTTGCTGGTTCTTTTTCTGGATCGTGGACTGATGTCCTTTGAACCACAAAAAACTTTGCAGGTGGAATAATATTTCTCCATGCTAAGCTGCAAAGAATGAAATTCCCTCTCTGTGCCAATCCTTCCAGTATTACCCTGAATAATTACAGAGGGGCTCAAAGCAGACATACGATTGTACAGAGTGGTTCAATTAATTTAGAAACAGCTTTCAGGCTTTCAAATCTCAAGTTTTCAAATGGCTTTTCTAATGCAACCTTTTTTTTTTTTTTCCTCAGCCAACCACAAGAAACGTGACTGTCAGAATCTGGTTTCCACTGCAAGGCACTTCCAAATTATTTTGGCTTTATGGCGAGGCAGAAGAATAACCGTGTTTCGAGGTGAAGTTTTGAGGTGGAATTCTCTTCCAAGGAGACGAAAACACAACCACTACACCTGCCCAAACAACCAGATCGTGGAAAGCCACTAAAACCCCTCCAAACCAGAATTTACCAGCCCAGAGGAAAAGGTCTCCCCCAGCCTAAAGAAGAGGAATAAATAAGCCTTTCTCCCCCAAGCAGAGCCAGGCAGGTGTCCCTTATCAGGAGCATTCCAGCCTGCCCTGTTTGTCACAGGAACCGGCCGGAGCGGGAGCGCTCGGAGCCAGGCAATGATTCAGTGCTGCTGGGGAAGGGCAGGTGGAGCAGGTAAGTCACCTCCAGACAGGAAGGTATAAAAGATCCCTGGATTGCAGCAGCGGGGCCACTCGGGCACGGGGAGCTCGTGGAGGTCACCTGTCTTGCCTGGAAACCACCCGAAGCTGGAGCACCAAGAGGAGGCTTCTCAACAGCCAAGCCCCTGAGCCTGACTGTCCTCCGTGGAGAAGACTCTTCAGGGGTGGGAAAGCAAGAGCCCAGAACATGCTTTTCTCCTTCTAACAACGCCCTGACCAGGTATTTATAGCCTTTAAGCTGCTCCACACCTCCTGCCTTGCTGGGGGCTCTTTGCTCTGAGTTAAGGATCCCCTTGTGGGGGGGTCACTGGAACGGTGTTGGCCACTGTCGTGGTGGATCAGAACTCTGGGATCTCTTTGGATGGTTTCAGGGGGTAGAAAGAAGATCTCTAAACCTTATCAAAGCTACTGAATTGTTGAGTTTTCTTTATTTACTGAGATTATGTGTTTCTCCTGAATGGTTTAGTTGTTTGCTGGTGTCCCTGAAGTTTCTGGAAAGCTCAGGTAAATATTTGGGAAGAAGAGAGAAATAGCAGGAGGGGTGGAGGAGATGCAGCCTGAGCGTGGAGGTCTGAATAAAAACAAAATCAGAGAAACAAACCAAACCAAAACAACCCCCAAATAACAATTAATTCTGTTAAAAATACACAAGCAGAGGGGGAGGCTGATTGTGTCCCAGGGACCTGGAAATGACACTCTCTTGCCTCAGCTCTGTGCCCTTTTTGTATCTCCCCAGTTTAATTCAACTACCTGTGTCGTGGCTGATCCGGGGACCACCCAGCACCAAGGTGCTGCTAAAAATAAGCAGGCTCTAAAATTATTAACAGGAAGACACATCTATAGTGTCACAATCATGTTTAGCAGAGGAAAAACGCAGGCAAAGACTTGTCTCTTCGTTTAAAAGCAGGTGTCATGAGTAAACCTCTAGTTTACTCTCAGGATATTGCTTTGACATGTCACAGAGCAGTAAAAACCTCAACAGAACAGCTTGAATTTCCTAACAGAGGTTGTGAAATCACGCCTTGTGTAAGCACAGGCTCTCTCTTTCTGAGGTTACCTCCTGCCACTGGTTGTGCTGCTCACAATCTCTGACCAACAGCCAGCAGCTGCAGAGGGCTGGGGTGTAGGGGATGGAGTGCTGCAAAACAGGAGATTTAGGGGAAAAAAACCCCACAAACCCAAAGAAACAAACCCAAGGGTTTTCCTCATCTCTGGGTCAGTGTGGGCTTGGATTTGTAACTCATCAGCATCTGCCAGATTGTGTTAAACATGCACAGGGATCTGGAGCCAGACAAAAAAAACCCAAACATTAAAAACCATTCCAACTCACTGCAAAGGGCACAAAATTTGACTCGAGGAGAAGCTTCACAAAAATTTCACATTTAGATTGAGAGGAGAAAAACAAGGGAGGTTCTCAAGGCTGGTTTCAGCTCTGGCAAAGCCAGCTGTGAGGGGAGAGGGGAGAATTCTCCACCCTTAAATAATGGAGGGGTGGTTTTTTTAGTGCAATGTGAGGAACACTTGGTCTTTCTGATCCCTTAAATGAACCTTTTCAAGGCTCTGGTCCATCCTGGGCACTGCTGGGCTGGCTGCAGAGCTGTAATTACAGCACCGACCGGGACGTTTCTGGCTTGTCATCGGCAAATCTCCCAAGAGGGAGAATCAAGCCTGGCCAGTTCGGTGACACATCCCCAAAAAACGCTCCCCAGGCATCCAGCACCAGAGCTGTCACCAGGAATTTCCTCCAGCCAAACACTTGCTTTCGGGCAAAACTGCTCTGAAAAGCCGTGTCTGAAGCTGCAGGTCCAGTGTCAGATAACCTGAATTCGAGCTGATAACGAGGTGGATGGAAAAGCAGCCCGGAGTCATTTGGGAGCCACTTTGCTGGAGTTGGTGCATCAGCCACTCCGGGCTCCTCCTGCAGCCCCGAGCAGAGAGCTCAGGGCAGCGAGACTCGGTGCTGCCCCTCCTCCGGGGCTGAGCACCGGCAAGAGCCGCCTTTGCCTTGGGAGCATCCGAGCAACAAGGAAAGAGCAGAGAATTCCCCTCGCTCTGGCACCGAGGCCACTTCCTCCAGCCTCGCTGGTCCTGCTGTGTCACGGTGACGGGGTTGGAGATGCTCCTCGTGCTGCTTCGGGCTGAGGGCAGTAAACTTTGCCATCCAACCACCTCCCTTGGGTTCTCCTGTGACCACGAGGCAGGTCAGGTGCCACTGGGCATGGACACAGCCACGCAGCATCCTCGGGTGGTGCCTCGCTTGGGCAGCAGGACCACGGGTCAAGGCACAAAGCTCTGCCTGAGCCCCCTCCAAGAGACTCACCCCGTTACCCCCACGACTGAACAGTGTTATCTGTCTCTTAGGCCTTGCTCTTGCTGCCACCATAATCTCTGAGGGCCTCCCAGACTAATACATTGCCATAGCGAGGTCCCTCATGGAGTCTTCTGCTCTCCTCCCTGCTCAGGTGTCGGGGAGCACCACCTGGGGTAGGTTTGTGTCGTGTTTCTTCATGCCCAGAGGGAGGAATGAAGGGGGAAGGACTGCTCCCATCTGTGACCCGTGGTGTCCTGGGGCAAAGGCTTTGGCTGATGGGGGATCTCTGCGGGTTCCTTGCTTCTGTGTGCAGGATGTTTGACTTCACCTTCGGGACGCGGCTTCCAACAGGCTCCCCGTGTCCTCCTCTCCTCTGGCAGGGATCTCCTCCAGGCTCAGGACGCAGTGCAAGTCACCTTTGTGCCTTTCAAGGGGTTAAACGCAGGGCTGGTGACGGGTGTGATCTCCACCTTGTTTAAAAGGGGGGCCGTGGTTTTCTTCTCTTGCAGAGTCTCCCAGGGCTCTGTTCATCTCCCGGGGCTCCGTCATGTCGTGCTTCTCCCAGCTGTGGCACTCCAGCACGCCGGACTCACCCACCAGCCCCACCCCCGCGTCTCCCGGTGAAATCCCCATCCCCATCAGCCCCATCGTGGTCACCTCCCCAGGAGATGGCAAGAGGAAGGCGAGGTCCCCGGCCGGCTCCCCGAGCTCTCCAAACCCGACGTCTCCCAAGCCCACCTCCCCCGTCGAGTGCTCCATCTGCTTCAACACCTACGACAACTCCTTCAAGACGCCCAAACTGCTGCAGTGCTCCCACGTCTTCTGCCTGGAGTGCGTGGCCCGCCTGAGCACGGGGCTGCCCCCAAACCAGCCCGAGGACCTGCTGCCCTGCCCCTTCTGCAGGCAGCTCACCAACATCCCCGAGCAAGGCGCCCCGGCCCTGGAGACCAGCAAAGAGCTCCTGGCCACGCTGCCCCCGGAGCTGCAGCAGGAGAAGGTGCTGTGGATGGAAGGCACCAAGCTGTGCTGCCGCAGGGCGTCCGACGACCCCGAGAACCCGGAGTCCTGCATCTCCATCGACGTGGCCATGAGCAAGCCCGAGAGCCCGGAGGCTCCTCCGAGGGGGTTGGCGGGGCGCTTGTCCCGTTGCGACATGTGCGACGACTGGAAGCGCATCGTGCTCCTCTCCGCCCTCATCATCATCCTCTTCTGCATCATCCTGTGGCCCGTGCAGTGCGCCCTGAAGACGGGCAACCTGCGCTGCTTCACCAGGACTGTGGCCGTGAGCAGACCCGACTACCTGCCCGCCAAGCCCACCGCGGTGGCAGCGGCTGTGACACAACCCCCTTTCCAGCCGTAGCTCTGCCCAGCCCCGTCCCCACGCCGGGGAAGAGGAGGAGGAGGACGAGGAGGAGGAGGAGCAGGAGCCGCCGCCCCGACAGCATTCCTCGGATTGCCGGCGCTCCCTGCCCCAGCACAGACACCCACCTCCAGGGGTTCCAGGAGCTGGGATGCTGCAGAAGTGCTGCTCCAAGGAGATGCCTCTGCATCCTTCCTGCCAGGCTCTCCATGGAAAGCAGAGCCACAGGGAGAGGTCCGGGACTGCTCCTCTCCAGTGGCACACTGTGCTGGCCCTGGCTGGAGACCAGGTGGCAGCGGGGGTGCAAGTTCCTCGAGCTCCTGAAGGGAATAAAGGGCTATTTTTTTGGCAAAGTGAAGGAGCTACGTGATTATTCCTACGAGGAGCTGGGATCGGGAGGGTAAGGACTTGTCCAAGCTGTATAAACAGATGAAAAAGCCCCTTATTCCACACGCTGGAAAGGTTTCGGTCGCGTTGTCCAGAGTTGGGAGGTGCGACTGCTGCCTCCTGCTGACAAAACACGGATCCATCCCCGCTGCCTTCCCTGGGTTACCATCCCGAGGAGCTTTCCAACGGGGCACAGTAGCCATTCTACTCGTTTTTCCTATGAAGATGCTTAAAAATCACTCATCCCCAACTGGAAAACGGTTCTGCACCCAGGGATGGGCTCTGTGAGGCACAGACACGGCACCCCTCGAGTTACTGCACCAGCAAACTTCACTCACACCTCTGTTGCCAAAAGGTTCCATTTTTCCACAGCTTCACCCTCCTAATCTTCAAATGTGTCAGTATTAAGACACAGGCCAGTGGCTGACACTCTATTTTTATTAAAGCAGTGATCTGACAGGGATTAACAGAGTCTTCATGATGAAGGCAGCTCACAATTAACATTTTCTATGCAGACATGGATGCAGGACAGTATTGTATGCCAAGTACCGTATGTGTATGTATTAAATTATGTTTTATACAATGCAAGGTGTCGATTTGCAGCCCTGTTATCCCTTTTTCCTTGCAGTGGGAGGTGTTCCCTCAGCAGTCCCAAGTCCTGCTGCATTCCCAGGTCATGGCTGGCATGGCTGTGCTCTGGTGCATCCCACTGCTGTGCCATCCTGAACATTTACCCTGCACATCCACACTTTCCACCACCTGGGTGCTTTTTGTCCCAGGTGAGACTTCCCTCTGGGTTCACCTCATCTGACCTGGAAAAGGAGAAGCTGCAAAGCCTGCTCATCTTTCCCTTCCTCCCAGCCAGTGACAGATGCTTCCAGCCTCCTTTTCCAGAAAAAATAATCTCATTTGGAAGAGAAAAGGCTGAAGCAAGAGCAGAAATAGCTTGGGCCTGTTGCTATGTGAGAGCTGTGTGTGCTGTACCTGCTCCTCCCCTTGGGCTTCAGCTGCAGGCTGCTCTTACCTGTGCCAAACACTTCAGGCATTGCAAAATCTTCTGCCAAAGCCACTGGGCTTGACAGGGATTCCCATTTGTCCCATCCTATCCACCCCTGAGCTTGTCATGGAAAGGGTATCCTCACAGCACCAAATTAAGTGTGTTCCTGGAAAAAAAGTAACTCAGCAAGGCTCAAGGCAGAGAAGGCACTTCCATTTTTCCTCTATTTACATCTGGGATTAAGCCCAGCAAACAGACAGGGGTGGGATGAAGTGTTTTGTCAGTACATCTTCATGATCACTCAGCTCCCAGTGCCAAGACCCAAGGGCAGGGCAGAGGGAAATAACATTTTCAGCCTCAGAAAACCCATTGTCGCAGTGGAAAACAGAGTTGTCCCAGTTCCAGCTGTTCCCAGGGGGCTCTCACAGCATCCTCGTGGGGGTTGTCCCTTTGCACACCCCCAGCCCACCATGTGCTTGGAAATAAAGGCTGCAGGTGTAGGTCACACCCAGCTGAACCTCTCACTCCTTGTGGTCCAAGAGAGGGTCAAAGGAAGGGAAAACAGGGCTCTGACCAGCAGCATTTGGCCATGGGGACATCCAGGGTGCCCCACTGTTCACACCATCAGTCCCTTTCCCAAAAAAACAAACTACTTAAAAGAAAGGGGAAAAAAAAAGCCTTGAGAATATTCAACATTTATTAAAAGTGCAATAAAAATAAACAGTTCTCCTGCCCCTGTGACAAGGGAGCAGAAAGACCGGCCAGGAATTACAGCCAAGGCGTGTCATTGTGCATTTGTTCAACTCTTTGGCTCAGCACTAACACCCCAACCATGCAGTGTCCATCCCAGTCCAGGGATGCAGGAGGACTTGGAGAGCAGCCCTGTGCCTGCTCTGAGGGGTCAGCACTGGCCCTCAGACCCAAAACTGCTCAGGGGGCTCAGACACTTTGTCCTCAGACCCAAAACTGCTCAAGGGGTTCAGGAACTGGCCCTGGAACCCAAAATTGTTCTGGGGTTTCAGACACTTTGTCCTCAGACCCAAAACTGCTCAGGGGGTTCAGGAACTGGCTCTGGAACCCAAAATTGTTCTGGGGGTTCAGACACTTTGTCCTCAGACCTAAAACTGCTCAGGGGGCTCAGACACTTTGTCCTCAGACCCAAAACTGCTCAAGGGGTTCAGGAACTGGCCCTGGAACCCAAAATTGTTCTGGGGGTTTAGACACTCTGTCCTCAGACCCCAAACTGCTCTGGGGGTTCAGGCACCCAAAGCTCCCCTCAGAACACACCTCCAGGCTGAGGAATCCTGCAGGAAGGGGTTCTTTGGCAGAACTTAGGGCTGCAACTGCGGGAAGCACTAAGACTTAACAGAACTGGAACACTCCACTCAGTGACACACTCATTTCATGGCACAGGTCACAAACACACCTACAACACCCCTAACTCAGCAGATACAACACGTGCCTTGCCATAGAGGTGCAGGGGAGGGGGGAAGAGGTCATGCAGCAAAGGAATGGCAGAGCTGCACCAAGCTGAGCTCAAGGAGTTGAGCTCAGCTTATTCCCCCAGGCTGCTCCCAGGAGGGGCTGGCTAAAAGCACAGTGGCCAGAGCCTTGTCCTGCTCCTCAGCACCCAGGGGGGACTTCACTTGGCTCAGCATCCTGCTCCACAGGGCTGGAGAGGCTCACCTGTGCCTCTCAGCTCTGCTGGAGAGTGAAGACAGCCAGGAGCAGAGCAGTTTGCAGGCTCTCAGGCACAAACAGAGGGAGCAGGGGTTGCTCCCCGGGCTTTGGCAGCGTTGCATAGAAATCTGAAGTGCTACAGCCAAAAGGAGGTGTGAGAAGAAGCATAAGTGGGTCCGGGCAGTGCTCTCCATTTCTCACCCTCACAGGCAAAGTTACTCCAGGATTTAGGCAAAAATCACTTGTAGCTTAGAAATGATTGACCTAACATGACAGTATTAACATTTTATCGAAGCCCTGAGTGGGCAACAAGCCTGGGGAAGCTTCGCAGCAAAGAGCTGTTCCTGTTCCTTTGAACAATTTGTGTGTAAAAAATAAGAACTTTAAATTAAAAGAATAAACCCCTCCACAAAACCTGAAGCTGAGCCTTGATGCCCTAATGAATGTCCAGAGGCACTTTCACATAAATATCAACCTACTGATACAGGGGAGGGTGGGAGCAGATCCTTCTCCTGAGTAAGTTAGGATAAGGCATGTTCTTTGGGTGCAGATTCTCAGGCAGCTTCTCCCCTCCTCTCCAAATCCAGGGGGCTTGGGGAAGGCAAGACAGGCAACAAAAATTGTCCTCAAATTGCAGAACTTGGGAAGGGTGGACGTAAACACTGTAAACCCTGCATTCCAAAAGGAGAAGGAAGAAAGGTGGCAGGTTTAGAACTGAGAGAAAAGCACATTAATAAGGTTACAGAGGTGAGATGTTCCCACCGTGTGAAGTGTCTCCCCTTTGTTTGCACACACAGCTCAGTCCTGTCCCCAGTCTCCTGAGGCAACAGCCTGCAAAGCTGTTACTAACTAATAATATTGAGAATATTGCCATTTCCCCCCTCACAGGTAACATTATAAACGTGTAGGCCCGTTGAGATCTCACCCCCCCTTTTCTCCCACAGCCACATCTTTAGGCTCCATCCAATTCCATCACACACTCGCAGGCAGAGCCCATGAGATCTGCCCAGGCTGAGCTGCCCAGGAGCTACTCAAACGTGGTGCAAAGAGCGTGGTGACACCCTGAGGGACCCCAGGGGCACATCCCTACCTGCAGAGCCTCCACACAGCTCAGCCCAGCTCCTCTATCGCCCTGAATTGCTCATCCCTGAACCCTTGGGGCTTTTGATGGTGAGGTTCTCGTAGAGGACGGAAGCTGACTCCTCATCCACCCTGTTGGGGAAGAAACCTTGTCATTAACAGCCTCACCACTCTGGCTCTTTGCCCACAGGCAGGAGGCCAGTGGGAAGTGGGCATGGCCCAGCCAAGCTCCCTTCTGCCCTCCCCAGCCTTGTGTGCAGGGTGACATCGTGTTCCCACAGCTCTCATTCCCTGGTTTCTCTCCCTCTGGCTGGGCCACCCCTCCCCGGTTCAGATGCTTGGGAATGGAGCCTATAAATGACACGTGTCCCACCCACTGACCTTCAACTCCAACCCCCCCTCCAGCACTCACAGGGACCCCATTACTTGGGGCAAGAGGAAGAACATCATTTGGGGTAATTTATCTCTGCTCATGTAAGGAACTCATGCTCCTTGGCCCACATTCCTTCTCCACATGGATTCAAATTCATCCCTCTGCTCTTGCCTCATCTTCTTTCAGGTGGAAGTGGCAGTTTCCCTCTCCACCTGATTCCCCAGAGCCAGGGATACAGGGCACTACTCCCTGAAGGAGCATTTATATAAATAAAGACCCATTTCCTCCTCTCCCTTCCAAAACTGTAGCACACCAGTGAGGTGGTGCTTTGCTGACAGAGGGGTGGGATCACCTGTTTATTTTGGGCCATTCCCACAGGACAGCCTGGTCAGGAACCAGGTGTGGGGGAAACACTCTGGAAAAGGATAAACACTGGGAGAGACCCTGAGCTTACACAGCAGGAGCCCGTGGTGAAGGGGGCTGCCCTTTGGCTCTGCCTTTCTCCAGGGGAGGGTAACCAATGTTCAGGTAGTCTCGTTCTTTCCTCTTATTCCTCTGGAAGAGAAAGCAAAGACAGTAAAATCCCACTTAATGCAGGTACAGGAAAAAAAGGCTCCCCAAGATGCCACATGGCAGGGAGGGGGAGTAGGGGGGTCGTTTCCACGTGTTCAGGGCAGCATCACCACCCCTGGAGGTGTCCAAGGAGCGACTGGACGTGGCACTCGGTGCTCTGGGCTGGGGGACAAGGTGGGCATGTGTGAATTTGTCTCTTTTCCATATTTCTCTGTTTCTTTTATTGTAATATTTTGAAAATAGACTTCAGATTAATTAAAACAAGGCAATTAGAATATTCCAATATAACTGACAGGAAGATTATAAAGCCTCTTTATATGGTCTTGATCAAGGCTGCAGGACTATGTACATGATATTAGAACCACCTTCTTCCTAAGCAGTTAGGAACACTAAAACTTGACTGTGAACAAGGCAGTATTCATAGTCTTCTTTCCAAGGCATTCCTGACTGGTTGGACCTGACCTTGGAGGCATTTGAGTTTTGAAGCAAGAGCAAGGCCTAAAAGAGTTCACTGAATTAGTAAAGGTACTTGCTCTGTTAGAAAATTGCCAGATGCTTGTTCTGTCTGATACCTGATGGGTACCTCGTCCTGTTCTAGTCACTGGACCAAAACCTTAGAAGGCTGCTGGGAGTGCTATAGGATAAACCCAGGGGTCATAAATCAGGGTGACATGGACATTTGAATAAGGGAGGAATGCCCTGAGCCAAGGAGTTTTGCAAGCTTCACTAGCTGGATCACTTCACAAAGAAGGGTGGAGAGGTCACGGTGAGAAAGAGGAGAAAAGGACCCCTGAAGAGAGGCTGAAGGGCAGACAGACCACCCAAAACTGTGCCAGGAGAAGATCCTGGAAGGTTCTGCCCAAACTCCACCTCCTATGAATATGATAATTATCTATCACAAGGCCATGAATATGCATGTTAAGATGATGTAATCTTGAATGTCAACTGGATAAATCACCTGTTTCTCGCTGAAACTCTGGAGCAGTTTGTGCAGTGGAACTGCCTCGCCCCCCAACGTTGCAATAAACACCTTCGCTGCTTAAAGCCCAAATTGCCCCTGGGCAGCTCATTGATTTCCTGCTTTTTGGCATCAGGCAGAAGGTGAGAGGGGCACGTTCTGCTCCAGCCAAGCCTCAGGGGAGCTGCTCACCTGCTCCTCCTCCAGCCTCTTCTGCTCGGCCTCGATGAACTGCTGCACTGCCATGTAGACGAACTTGTACTGAGCCTCGGTCTGCACCATCCCCGAGCGCTGCCGCCGCACCATCTGGATCGTCTTGGGGATGTCGATGTCGCAGTCCAGACCTGCCCCGGGGCCAGAGCACGCTGGTTACAGGGCAGGAAGTCACCTGGAGCACCCTTTTCCTGGGGCAGCTTTGAAAGCTCTCGGGTTTCTGGCTGCTCACGAGCATCGGGAATGTTGAGGATGCTGTGAGAGGGGTGGGGGCGTCTCTGAGAGATGCGGTGGCCTCGGCAGAGGGTAAAGATGGACTGAGTGTGGGTGGGGGAAGGGTGAGGAAAGGATGAGGAAGGGACGAGGAAGGGATGAGGAAGGGACGAGGAAGGGATGAGGAAGGGCTGGGGAAAGGCTGAGGAAGGGATGAGGGAAGGCTGAGAAAGGGCTGAGGAAAGGCTGAGGAAGGGCTGGGGAAGGGCTGGGGAAGGGCTGACTTGCTTGGAGCAAGAGGAGAGAAGGGGAACTACATCTGGTCTGCAGCAACTTCCTACAGATCCAAACTTCCCACCCCTGAAAGGTTTATGAAATAGATACAAAGGTGGTCCAGTTGTCTCCAGGCTCCTGCAGCAGACCTAGAAATACCACGGGGAGTTCCACAACTGCACCAGAACTTCAGGTAAGGGTGACAGCCCTTCTCCACGGGAGAACCTGAGGGCTCTGTTTTGAAATCCTGGCCTCACTGACTCCAGGGAGAGCCTCTGCTGTGCTGCTGGAAGCACCTCCCTTGCTCCAGGGGAGCACAGGGACAGACATACCTTGCCTGTGGATGATGTCCACCAGGATATCGATGACTATGATGGTGCCTGTGCGTCCTATCCCAGCGCTGGCGAGAGAACACAAAGTGTCACTGCAGGAAGGGGCACTGCCCGGAGTCAGTGAAGCCCAAATCCCACATCCATCCCACCCTGGGCAGGTTTCCATACTGGGAGGGGAGCAAAAGCCAAATGAGGATCCTCAGCAGGTCCCAGTGCATTAGGCTGTGTCAGAGTTACCAGCTCAGGGCTGCTCTCCCAGTGCTCTGCAGGAGCCTCAGCGTGACCTCCTGTCTCCAGCTCTGCCTGCAATGCCACTGCCACCCCCTCTTACTGAAACACATCTGGGTGCCACACAAATAGGTGTTTAACTCCTTGTTTTCCTCTCACAGATGCTTTCGCCATGTTTTTTATTTTATTATGTTATACATAGTTAATAGATAATTGTTAACAGATATTTATTTTCATATATGTATATACATATGTATGAATAATGTTATTATATATCATTTATATCCCATTTGCCCTCTGTGTGTGTATATGTATATTCATACCTATATATATAAAAATTTATTATATACCATTTATATCCCAATTGTCCTCTCTGTATATATATATATTCATACCTATAAATATGTATGAATTTATTATATACCATTTATATCCCAGTTGCCCTCTGTGTATATATATACACACACATAATACATATATATACATATGTGTATATATAATTTTCTTATACATCATTTATATTCCAACTGCCCTCTGTATATATACACACACATATATATGCATATACATATATTTATATATACACATACATACTGTATACATACATTTTTATACACATATGCATGTATAAGTTTATTATACATCTTTTACATCCCAGTTGCCCTCCTGATGGCCCAGCTGCGGGTGTCCCCACCCCAGCCCACCCCCGCGGTCCATACCTGCAGTGCACTACGATGGGTCCCGTGCCCGGAATGCTTCGCTGTGCCCGATTCACTTGGTCCAGAAAGCTCAGCACCCCTCCCGGCTCGTTGGGCACCCCGTGGTCCGGCCAGCTGAAGTACTGGTAGTGCTTCACCAGCCTGGGGCGCTCGTCCTGCAGTGGAGACACCCACCAACAACCTCCGGTCGGGACGTTTCGCCTTCCTCTGCTGCCACCCGAGAACTTCAGCAGGCAAGGGAAGCAAGCAGGGAGAAAGGACAGCGCTCCCTCCCGAAGGGTCTC
>VXAU01002503.1:311113-495172 GCA_013399695.1 Formicarius rufipectus | reverse complement strand
CTCCCTCCCTAAAGGTCCCAGCGCTCTTTCCCGAAGGGTCCCGGCGCTCCCTCCCGGAGGGTCTCAGCGCTCTCTCCCGGAGGGTCCCGGCGCAGGACTCACCCTGCCCGGCCGCAAGATCTCCAACTCCCGCAGGAAATAGCCCTGAGCTTCGCGCTCGCTCACGTGGCACACGGTGATGCCCCCGAACTCTCTGCTGCAGCCCCGGTCCGGCCAGTAGCGGAAGCATTTGTTCTGCAGGGACGGGAGAGAGGGGCCTGAACCAAAACTGGGGGGTGGAGGGGGGAATCTGAGACCCTGGAGGGGGAGGTCTGAGCTCCTGGACTGGGGGGATCTGAGCTCCTGGACTGGGGGGATCTGAGCTCCTGGACTGGGGGGATCTGAAACACTGGATGGGGGGAATCTGAGATCCTGGACCAGGGGGATCTGAAACACTGGATGGGGGATCTCAGCCCCTGGATCAGAGGGGGTCTGAGCCCCTGGATCAGGGGGGATTTGAGCTCCTGGATCAGAGGGGATCTGAGACAGCTTTACTGGACACTGGTGGGACTGGCAGAAGGAAACTGTCAGGCTTGGGGATGGGGCCACAAGATGTGACAAATGCTCACCCTGCCCCGCTCCACCTCCTTGGTGGTCATGACAATGACGTGGGTGTTCTCCTGGTACACCATGGCCCAGAAGTCGTTCACGGTGGTCTGCAGGCAGCCCTGGGTGGCTATGTAGACCTTGCAGTGCTCTGAGCTCCTTCCATCTTCAGGGATGCTCTGAGGGGCAAAGGAGAGGGGGGGAAAAAAAAGCCAGGGATGCTGGAGTGAGGAACTGGGAACTGCTCCAGCAGTGAAGTCAGCAGAGGCAGCCACAGAGGAGTCCTGAACAAGCTGTTTTCCCTCCCATTCTTCAGCCACTCTCACCACCAGCTTCAACGGAGCTGCCAGAGAATGCTCTGCCAGCCTCCAGGGACCTTCACGCTGCTGGAACACACAGTGCTGTGCAACAGAGCCTTCCCAGCAAGGAACTGCTGAAGTTTCAGGTGGATGTGGCTGGAATGGACCTTGATGGTTTCCCAAAGGATGGTGTGTCAGAGCCAGAGCAGCATTGCTGGGAATGCAACTTCAAGGAGCTCTTGGCTGAGAGATACAATTTCAGAGATAATGTTCAACAACAGAAAGTCAGAGTCTGGCCCCTGGGACCTCCTGAACAGGTAAGGAAAGGAGAGGATGGAGATCAAATCTTAGACAGGGCCAAGGAGGGCAGGGTAGAGTGAGGAGATCCTTTGGGATACAATAGAAAAATCCAGGCTTTGGCCTGGATGCAGTGAAAGACACTGGCCCTGACAGGTTATTGCTCTGAACTCCCACCACAAGCAGTGCTGGGCTGTAGGCAGCCCCGGGAGGGGTGTCCCCTTTCCCAAGTACCTTGATGTAGTTGGCATTGATGTAGTCTGAGCCAGGCACATTCTCGTCCACGTCCCGGAGAGCCACCCGTGTGGTGTCAACTGCGGGAGGAGAGTCCAGAGGGAACAGGAGTCACAAAGGCAGGAGCAGGGTGGGGGTTTGGAGGGACATTGATGATACTGCTGGAGACTGACCCGAGCCCAGGCTTTCCAGTATTTCCTTTGGAGGCTCATGGAATCATGGAATATCCCAAGGTGGATCATTCAGTCCAACCCCAGCCATGCACAGACACCCCAACAATCCCACCCAAACGCTCCTGGAGCTCTGGCAGCCTCGGGGCTGTGCCCACTGCCCTGGGGAGCCTGGTCAGTGCCCACCACCCTCTGGGGGAAGAGCCTTTCCCTGAGATCCCACCTGACCCACCCCTGGCACAGCTCCAGTTGGAGGGATTCCGTTTGGATTCAGAGGAGAGCAACCTGCTGGTTGCCCCACGCAAAATAGCAGAGCCAGTTCAAAAAGGGGCTGGAGAACACCACGAACTGGACCCCTCCACTCCAACCAGAAAGCTCTGCAGGGCCACCCCAGCTCCAGAAAAGGCTGCAGGGATTGTGGTGGACAACCCCAAACTGGTGTCTCCTTACAGGGCAGGATGTTCTTGTAGCGGTTCTTGGCCTTGTTCTCGGGTCGTTGTCCCTCCTTCCTGGGGTACAGGAGCTTGCACTCCTGCTGCTGCAGCATCTGTGGGCACGGGGCAGAAGGACAAGCTGGGCTGGGCAGAGCAGGAGAGGCAGAGGCCAAGGAGAAACTCTTTGGACTTCCCAGTGCTGGGAAGAGCAGAGGGAGCGCTGGCAGGAAGGGGAAAGCAGCCAAGGAGCAGCTGGATGGGAGAGTTAATGGGGGGAGAAGGCACAAGTGCCTGCAGGGCACAGCAGGGAAAAGAAAAGAGAAACTGCCTCGGACATGAGAGAAAACAACTTAATAAAGGAACAGGAATTAACTCTGTTGAACACAGAGAGGAGGGAAAGGAGAAGCAGTGTTGAGGAGACGTCCTCAGTGCTGGAAAACCATGATGCTTCCGTGCAAATGGGATATTCTTCCCTCCACGTGCACCAACAGGAGCATCCCTACCTCAAACTCTTCCCAGAATCCCTGCTTGGCCTTCTCACTGTGATCTGCCATTTTGTTGAGCTCCTTCACCCTGTTCTCGATGTTGGCTGCGTTGATGCGCGTGGCATTGAAGGGCTGAAGTGGGGAGATGGCACACAAATCACTCCCAGAAACAGGAAAAAAAATCCCAGTTCCAAAATCCCTGGAGCATTGGGATCATTCCTGGGGCCAGGGATCTCTGGCAAGTGTGAGCCTGGACAAGCAGGGTGAGAAGCCAGAGGGATGTTCTGGGAAGAGGGAGCTCTCCAAGAGCAGGGGCAGATCTGTGCACTGCCCCAGGAGCCTGGGCAAGCCCCCCACCAACCCAGGTGTGCCAGAGCGGGCTTTACCTGCTTCAGGTGGACCACAGCTCCAGATTTCTCCACCATGGGGTTCTTCTTGTAGTGCTCCACCAGGTCTGCGAGCGTGTCGAACCTCTCCCCCCCTCCCACGTCGTACTTCCCGTCCAGCTGCAGGAGGGAGCGACAGATCCACGGTGAGACTCATTCCCAGCAGGATCACCCGGCCAGGGGGAGGAAGGACAGCCCCTCTCCCACCTGGTAGTGGATCATCACGTGGGTCACGTGTGGTTTTCGGTCCCCAGTGTCCATCTTGTCCTCGTTGGTGAGCACCGACAGCACGAAGTCTCCAGGTTTGCTCTGGCTCTCCCTCACCAGGAAACTTCCCGGCTTCCCCTTCTCCGTCAGCAGCTTCTCTGCCTCCTTGCCAGTGAGGTGCCCGTGGTACCACCTGGGGAGCAGCAGAAGAAGGGCAGGACACCTCAGAGATGTCCCCAGCATCGCCATCCCACCCACCTGCACAACAACTCCCTGGGACAGACTGTCCCCAGCCCTCTGCTCCAGCCTTCCATGGGGACAAACTGCATCTCCTTCCATCCCCACAGCCCACCAGCAGTCAGCAGCAGCTCTGGGCAGATGCCACAGGTCCCTTTGAAGACACTGGCTCCCAGCCTGCCAGCCGAGCTGCCAGGAATGCAGAGAGGCTCAAAATAACCTCCCAGGGGCCGTGCAGTGGCATCACGTCACGTCTCAGCAACGCTGGCCCTGAGGACGAGCTTTGTGGAAGAGCAGGGGGTGATGTTGGGCTTTTGAGTCCCGACCCAGCATCCTGTGAGTGCAGCCAAGTCCAAGCCTGGCTGGGAACTCCCTTTCCCTCAGGGCTGAGATCAGGATCACAGGCTGCACCAGGGCAGAACGACCCAGCTGTGCTGGAGAACCTCTGTGCCCACTCACAGCGCTGCTGTCACTCAGTGCCAGCTCTTGGAAAACCGCTGTGCTGCATCCCATTATACTCCAACAGCGGTGCCATCTCCCGTATTTACAGCATTCAGGCTCTCCTCCCTCCCTTCTCCTTGATGCCACCAGATGTGTGGTCTGGAGAAGCTTTCATGGCCCTTTCCTTGCCAAGCCAGCCCATCCTTGGCGGGAGAAGAGGGGGAAATCCCAGCAGGATGGAGGGAGTTTCCACTTTTCCAGAGTTTCTGCTCACAAGGGGCTGCTTCTCCCACCACAAGGAGAAGAGATGCCTCCGTGGCAACGAGGGAGCACATGAGCTGGAGGGACTTCCCAGGGCCTGGGCTCACATGACCCTGTTGGGCAGAGCTCAGCTCCGTTTTGGGAACCGAAACGAGTCCCAACTCCGCCCGGACCCGGCTGAGAAGCCCGAGCTGTGAGGAGCCTGTGCCAACCTTCCCCTTCCCCTGTGACACTGGGGACACCGAGGGGGAGGGACAGGAAAAAAGGGGTCCCTGGAACATCACAGGTGAAGGGGGAGGGGGAAAAGGGGTCATTAATCAGATGGAAAGAGCCCAAAGTAGCCCAAGGTGAGTCATCCAAGCCCATCCCTGCAAGGCAGTGTGTGTCCTTCAGGGAGGAATGGGGGTTATAGGCTGGCATGGGATGGGGGAGACACTTCCTTTGGGGTATTTCTGCCCAAGAGGATGAGCCACTGGGAGGGGTTTGGTTTGCTTTAGGGACAAGAATGTGGGACTGCCAGGATGCACCTGCAGGGCTCTTTGCAGATGGATTCGGGCTGCTCGTGTTGGATGAGGCTCTGAGCAACCTGATCCAGTTGAAGATGTCCCTGCCCGTGGCATGGGGTTGGACTAAATGACATTTAAAGGTGCCTCCCAACCCAAACTATTCCATGATTCTGTGTTCCCTGTTGCCTAAAAGCTGGAGAAAGCTTATTAGCACCAGCTGACACTGAGAAAGTACCAGCTCCTGGCCCTTGCCCATGTCACCTGCCAGCTTCTGGCTGTAGAATCAGAGTCACTTGGGTTGGAAAAGGCCTCTAAGACCATCAAACCCAACCTTGGACTGACCACCACCTTGTCAGTTAGACCACAGTGTCACATCCATCTGCCCTGTTGTGAAGCCACATCTGCACACGGGGCACCCAGGGAGCCACATCCCAGGGCTGGGCAGCTTTTAGGTCACACAAGCCAAATGCCACCAAACCCAGGCTGCTTCCTTTCCAAACCCAGGCCAGGTGCAGCTCTGCGGGCTGAGACACCACCCCCACCACCACCACCACCACCACCGTGGGAGAGCATGGCTTACCTCTCCGAGGTGGGGTCCTGGCAGTTCAGAGGGTACTTGAGCTCGATGACGTTGCTGTTCTTCTCCCTCAGCAGCCCCTGCTGCTCTGTGTAGTACTGGACCAGCTCTGCCAGGGTGGCAAACTTCTCACCCCCATACAGGTCATAGTAGTCCCCCGTGTTCTGGATCTTGATGTGTGTCACCTCATCGTTCCTCCTGGGAGAGGAAGGAAGACCAAGGAGACCATCAGCACAAGGGAATGGAAACGCAGCCCCAGCCTGCAGAGTCCAGCTGTCTCCTCAGCACCAGCCTGAACACCTCCTGAACACCTCCTGAACACCAACCTGAACAACTCCTGAGCACCTCCTGAATACCAACCTCTTGAGCACCAAGCTGAACACCTCCTGAACACCTCCTAAGCACCAACCTGAACACCTCCTGAGCACCAACCTCCTGAACACCAACCTGAACACCTCCTGAACACCAACCTCCTGAACACCAACCTCCTGAACACCTCCTGAGCACCAACCAAGCCCCTGTGAGCTTGTCACCAAATGGGACAAAAGCAGCTTATCCAACCCCAGCTGGATGTGTATGAGCCACAGGGAACAGGAGGAACTGCTCCTCCAAACGTGTTCCCTCCTCAGACAACAAAACCCCCTACAGATTATCCACCTTCATGTTCCATGCTGTTAACTTTTTATACTTCCTCCCTGTCACATGAGCCTGTTCTGGTGTTCGGCCTTTACAGTGACTGGATCCACAGGTCAGAGATCTATATTCAAAAACCACTCCTTGGTCAATCCTACTCAGCTCTGCTGGTTGGTGTCCTTGGTAGGCAGAGCAGGATGGGAAGGGCAGTTCCAAGCAGCGTCCATGGTCCATAACTGCTTGGGGGGTAGTTATGGTTGCACACACCAAGCACAGCCCTCTGAACAATCCAGTATTCCACAAGCACAGCATTCCTCAATAATCCTGTATCCTACTTCTAGGCTGTAACTCTAATCACAACTATGATTTCTTCCTTAATTTTAATGATCTGGCTTATTGCTTATGTGGTTAACTCTTGATTATTTTATAAACAAGCTGTACCATGTGCTCTCCCTTCACTCAGATGCCACCCTGCTCCCCTGAGGAAAGGGGTGGGTGCTCCTTGGATGAGGTTCTGACTCTGTGCCTCACAAACTCCCAGACAGAGGCTCTCCCTACAACACTGCCCTGACATTCCCACTTACTCCATTCCCAGCTGCTAAAAAATATCTCCTCAATGAGAGTCAGCAGCTCCAGTTTGCTCTTGGATACTTTGCCTGGCACTGAGGTGACTTCCAGTTCATGCCAATTCAGTGACAGCTGAGTGTGGACAGGCGGAGTATTTCCATCATTCCATCAGAACAGCAGAATAAACCCAGGCAAACCCTGACAAAGAAGCCTGAGGTGGGAAAAGCTGCATCTGGATCCTGAACAGTCCCACTACACCTTGAGAACAAGGTCCTGGAGACAGAACCCAACCATCTGTAGTGGGAGAAACTGGAGTGGCACTGCTGGGTGTTCAGAGAGACGTGGATAACTCTTCCTGACACATCTGTCTTGGCTGCCACCCCGAGCCCAGCTGTTCTATGGGCAGACACTTCAAAGTTTGGCACTATTTGCAGCCAGGGGATGAGCAGAACTCGCTGGATGGGAATAAAAACTGGCTGTGGGATTCCCAGCCCGGCCAGCAGGGTGACAATGCCCCTTCTCCAAGAGGAGCTGGCACAGGGAGTGCTCCTGCCATTCAGGGACCTGAAGAGCAGCCCAGAAAAAAACCAGCACACTGTTTCTTCCCGAGGCTCCAAAATTCCCTTCCTTCTCCAGCTCCAGCCCCACCTCACCACAAAGGCTCAGTTCACAGTCCCCAAGGCCTGAAAAGCAGAGAGAGAATCAAGGTCCTTTATGCCAACGAGCCCCCAAGGTCACTACAAACACAGAGGGCATTGATCTGTGCCCCTTTCTGTCCCATTTTAAGGCTTGCAGCTCCAAGCTGGGCAGCAGAACTGGGCTGTATCCAGTGAACTGTGCCCTGGACTGTGGGGCTGGGCAAAGAAAGCTCAAAGGAGGTGCCCAAATCCCTCAGCTGCCCGTGCTGGAGGGGCTGGCTGAGTCCCACAGAGCTGGGCAGGGAGGCAGCACTGACTGACAGCAGAGCCCCATAGTTTTTGGCAGCTCCTTTTTTTTTTTTCATTATTATTTTTCTTGTCACTGAAGGCAAAAGAACCACTTTAAATATCAGGAATCCTTCATCAGTTGAATCCTCAAGTGTCTTTTTTGGTCACGTGCCTGTGGCAGCCCAGAACTTCCCAGCACACAGAGATGACCCCTCTGATAAGCTGCAAAAAGTGACCCAAAGTGCCCCAAAACAAGAAGATTCTTCCACAGGGTTTAGAACCTTCACTGAATGTTTGCTCTCAATTAAATGAGAGTTTGGGCTCGCTGAGTGTCCACCAACAACCCAACAGGCTCAACTGGCCTCCAAGTGCCAGAGGGCAGGGTTAGGTGGGGTACTGGGAAGGAATTCCTGGCTCTGAGGGTGAGCAGGTCCTGGCACGGGCTGCCCTGAGAATCTGTGGCTGCCCCATCCCTGGAAGTGTCCAAGGCCAGGTTGGAGCAACCTGGTCTAGTGGAAGGTGCCCCTACCCATGGCAGGGGGTGGGACTGGATGAGCTTTAAAGGTCCTTTCCAACCCAAGTCATCCCATTATTCTGTAAAATCTTTGACTGCAGGTCTTAATCTGCGCTCAGAGTGTACCTGTGCTTGTCTCTTAGGAAAGGAAAAGCCCAACCACCTCCAGGGGTGCTCAGTGGGGAGATCCCTCTGGGGGACTGAGCTCTGAGCAGTGTTTGCTTCCCAGCAGCACTCTGCACTGCATCCATGAGCCAGGAGAAGACCTGTTCCCAGAAAAAATGACCCAATTACCAAATTAACAGGGGCTCTGACGGATGCTTCTCAACTGTCTTGGCATTTCCATTGCTGTCGTGGCCACGGGCCAAGCACCACTCAGGCAAACTCTCAACATGCCTTTTCCTTTGTTCCAGCTATTCCCTGGACCTGGCCAGCTCTGGAAGGAGCTGGTCACGTTCTTCAGAAGTTATTCTAAATATTTGCTCTTCTGAAAAGAGGCTCTGGCAGATCCAGGCAGGAAAAGATGGGGTATCTGGAGACACTGGTGGCATTTCCTGAGTGGCCTCCCGTGCTTCTCCCCAACAGCCCTCACCTCCAAACTGAGGTTTATTTTGTCAAAAAGCCCTATTAAATATTGAAACATTCACTGCCAGAAGCAAACCCAGCACCAGGTCCCTGCAGGCAACGTGAGGTGACCCAGAATGCAAGAGTGGGGAGGATGTGCCCAACGTGCACTTCAACACTTCTTGTGCCCTCCCAAAATCTCTCCTGAGCAGCAAACTCTGCTCCCCCCTACCCAGAGGAGCTCCCACAGCTGGGCTGGGCTGGGGGAACACCTGCTGCAACATCTGCCAGGGGACAGGACAGGACAGGACAGCTCAGCTGCCACACAGGTGCCCACAGCCTTTCTCAGAGTGCCTCGGCTCTTCTGGAGCTGCCCCACCACTTTCCTCCCAGGTGATGTGCTCCAAAGAGGTGCCCAAAGAGTGAAGATGAGGCAATAAATCCAGTTTGGGCCCATGGTTTTGGCCTCTGACCAGCTGGCAGCAGGATGGAATGGGAGCTGAGTGCAGAGAAGGAGGGGGGGAAAGGGAAGGAGGAAGGACAGAAGGGAAGAGAAAGCAGCCACGGAGCCTCATGGAAAGCTTTTTTCTAAGTCCTGCACTATTATTTCCTTGCCTCTCCTCAGGGACATGTGTTTGGACACACACCAGGACATGGTCACTTGGTGTGTGGTCTGGTCAGCCCAAACTCCAGCCCCTGCTTTCCTCCCAGCCCACATCCTCTCCATAATGAGAAGAAGCTGCATTTCCCCTCCCTGCCTTTCAAAAGCCCTTGGAGAAGCTGAAGAGGGGGGGTTAAAAGAAGGTGGATGAGGGTTTGATTGTTTTCCTAAAGGTACTTTCTCCTCTTGACACCTCTATTTCAGGCACTATTGCAAAGATATCTGTATTGTTTCCTTTGAAAACCTTTTATTTCTCAGAAAGGAAAGAATATATATATAGACCTGTCCAGTTCAGAGATAAAAAAAAAATAAAAGAGCTCTGTCAGGATATAACTCCAGATGAGAATAATAACACATTGTTCCATCTCTGTCACAGGGAAAGGGGGAAGATAACTGCCCAAGCTTTCAGCTCTCACAGCACATAAAGCCACTCATTCTCTACTCCATTAGATGGTGCAGCTCTAATTCCCAAGGACATTTATGCACTTTCATGGGGCCATCACCAGTGGGAAAAGAGCACATCACTCAGATGAAATATCAGCCAAGCTGGTCCAGCAAACCAGTGACCACATGCAGGCAGATTTTCCATAGCCAGGACTAAGGACAACCCTTGCCTCAAGTGATGGAACAGAGCTGGGATGAGCCAGGAAGGAGCAATGACTTGGGAGGTAAAAGTAGCCCAGGAAAAAATTCTTTCCTTGTCTTCCTGCTGCCTCAAAGCTCACCACACTGCCCTGTGGGTCATGTGTGATGTGCTTTCCTGGAAACTGTGGTGTGTGTCACAGCTTTGGTTTACTCAGAACTGTGACAGTTGGTCAGATTTTCCATCGAGCTCCGACCTGTCCGTGGGCTCTGGTGAGGTTATTCCATACTCTGATATCAAAGCATTGCTGTTGCTCTGCTTTTACCTTCCATCTCTCCACTGCAGGGCACCACTCATGCATTAAGGGCATTAATTGGCTTGATTAATGGCCAAAACAACGTTGTTATTAAACATTTACTGCAACGCCGAGGTCTCCCTGTGGTAGGAAGTGGTCCAACTCCCCTTAATTTGTCTCTCCCTTCCCCCCCTGTTGTTTCTGCACAGAGAAAGCAGAAAGGGGTAAAGAAACAGCAGCAATGATGAAATCGTTGTGGTTCTGCAGAGGCAGCTGTGACTGTTCCAGGGGATGCCACGTTTTATCCCCTCAGTGCCAACACGTGGCACAGCTGGAGGAGCCCGACAGCAGCAACACACGTGGGCTCTGCCTGGGGCACAGGCACCAGGGCAGGGAGGAAAGCTGGGCAAACCTGGGCACCCATCCCTGGGCACGAGGATACAGGGGTGGGAAGTGGTTCTGCCAGCAGAGCCCCTCAGGCTGCTGTTTGGGGGTGATTTTGCTGCTCCTGGAGGACCTTGGCACATCAGCACAGCACCACCTGCCCTGCCCGGCTCAGCAGGTGCTGCCAGGGCTGCCCTTCTCCACCACACAACACCCTGACTCAGGGAACCACCTCGGGAGCCACTCTGAGCTCACAGGGAGGTCACCCCCTTCGCACATGTATTTCCTCACCCTCTCCACTGGCTCCAGGAGTTTATTTTCCATTCTAATGAGAAGCACTTCCTGCCTCTCTCCTTAACTCACAACCGCTGCTGATGGAGAGATTAGTGGGGAGCCAGTGAGGTCACACTCCCCACCCAGCCAGTGCACAGGAAAACCTGGAATTCTGCCCTCTCCGCTGTGTCACTCCACGGCACGAGATGCTGTGGTCAGTCAGAGCCCTGGGAGAGGCAAAGGCATGGAATTCTGGCATGGATCCATGGGGAGCACTGGGAACACGAGGCAGCTGCAAACCCTCTTGCCAAGCCAAGAAACACCAGCTGTGGGCAGAGGAGGGGGGACAGGAGGGCTGGTTCAAGGGCCAGTTGGGAAAGGGAGGAGAAATAAGGCCAAGAGAGGTTTCATCCAAGTGGTTCAGGCAACAAGGAGAGGGGAAAAGCCTCAGCAGAGCCAGTTGGCAGCAGCTCCCACAGCACCTGGCTGGGGGCACAGAGCAGGGTCAAAGCACCCTCATGTGAGGTGAGATGAGATGTGCCATCACTGGGAGATGTCGGTGATGGCACATCACTGGTGGCCCCCACTTCTACCAAAATCCAGCCACAGAAACCTACGGCACAGGTGGGAAAGCTCTGTCCAGCCTGTCCTCTGCACAGAGTTTCTCTAAACACAGTGTTGGGTCAGAGGACTTATAAACTCACTGGAGTTTCCTAAACAAAGTGAGGGTGGTTGAAACTAGACAGAAGCCACCACAAAAGAGAGGTCTGTGTTACAAAACAGGTCTGTGTGCCTGGAGGAACCTCTGCTGAGCCATTTCCCTGCAAGGCACCAGCTGGATGGGGCTCATGGAAGGTTCATGCCTTGAACCCACCACCTGCTCCTTTTATCTCAGGGACTCATTGGGTGATGTTACTCTTCACCTCTTCCCTTCCAGGGAGTTGTATCCCACTGCATCCCTCAGGATGCCCCTTAGGGCTTCCAGTCACAAAGACCACTGACAAAACTGCAGCTTTCCTCTGCAATTGCTTTGGGCCCAAAGGAAAGAGGAGCACGTTGAAGGTGGTGCAAAGGATCCTGTCTGGGAATCCAGGCGTGGTGAGGCTGGTCAGCAGCTCCCCCTCCTCTGAAGGTGACCCTGGGCTTACAAAGCAAGTCCCTCCCAAAAGCAGCTACATGTAGGTCCTTTGGAAGTCCTCCTGGGACTTCCCACATCCAGAAACACCAGGGAAGCACATGCCATGGGCACAGGGTCATGCCAAGAGCCCTGGCAGGACAGGGGCACGTGCAGCTCCCAGGGATGAGCAATCCAGGGGTGGGGACACCGTGTGCATCTCCTGGTCCAGCCTCTGCAGCCACGGGGGGAGCTCAGTGACCCTTTTACTCCACGTGGTACCCCCCGAAGAGGTGACCTGGAGAGCTGGTCCAGCCCTCTGCTCCACTGTTCCCTTGCCTCTTACCTGACAGAGAGAGTGAAATCACCAGGGTTGCTCTTGCTGGGGCGAGCCAGGAAGCTGCCATGGACACCCCTGGTCAGGAGCAGCTTCTCGGCCTCCAGCCCACTGATGTTGGGGTGAAACCACCTGCAAAGGGCAAAAGGGACAGGTGAAACAGTGACTGCCCTGAGCCTGCTCTTTCCACCTGCAGGAACGGGCTGGGTCTGTCCATCTCTTCACTCTCCTTCCTTGGGACAGGACATGGTGGAAAAGGGAAACACAGACAGCTCATCCTCAGGGGGAAGATGTTTCATCACATTCTGCGCCACTTGCACGTAGTCTTTGTATTTCAAACATCATCAGACCACCTCCTGATCTAATTTCTGGTGCTATCAGTCTCCATCAAGTTTCCTTGATTGCAAGAGCTGGTGTTTTCCCCAGGCTTTAATGAGTACTAAATATGCACATTACACCAATGATTTCCCACACGGCACCTGTTTTATGGCTCTGCTTTTTTTTCAGAAGCTGCTGAAAATCCACTTTCTAAATGCCAGGCTCTTTGGAGTAACCTCACAACCCCACACAGAGCACCCCAAAAGGAGACATTTGATTCTGCAAGTATTGCTCAGGTTCAGGTCATGCCCCAGCAGATATTTCTGCACGGGACTGATGGAATATTTCACAGAGCAAAGAGGAGCTGAGCCACAACTCATGCTGGGTGGGAACAAGGTGAGCTTATTGAGCGTTTTTGGGCAGCACCAGCTGCAAGAGAAGTGGCTGCACAGTCAAACCCCCTTCAGAGGAAAGGACAGTGTTATAAGAGTCCCTGAAGGTTGGGCAGGTCTGAACTGAGTAACTCAAAACTGCAAGATTTAGTGTTCCAAAATGTGGGTTTCCAGGAGGAGAATATCTGGAGGAGAATATCTGGAAGCACTTAGGAAGGTGGTTTCTGGGATACAGCTGTCCCTGGATCAGATTTAGCCAACACACTGACCTCCACCTCCCCCAAAGGGTTTGCAAGTTTATCTCAGTGGATGCAGAGAAATGCCTGAGCCTGGGTTGGAGAATCCACCCAAACCCACCCCACCAACAGGGTGTTTGTCTCCGAGGAACACACAGAGAAGGTCAAGAGATGTCACCATCTCCTCCACGATTCGGGATTTCCTCCCTCCCACCACAAGCCAAACAGTTTTGACTGCAGATCCTTGGATTCTGCAGCAGGAGGGGTCTGTTAGGGAAGGGCCCTGGAAACAGATGGTAAACAGGAATCCCAGCTTTTCCAAGCCTGTATTCCTGACATCTCACAAGTGACACCCTTTCACAAACCCACAGCCTGCAGGGCCAGCACTTAACTGTGCCCCAGAGCAGCTACTGGGAGAGCAGGGAATGATCTAATGGGGCTTAATGGAGCTGGGGGACACACTGGGCTGCCAGAGGCCACCACGCAACATTTCCACGGAATGCTAATGGCAAGAAAACCAGCGTGGGATTGGTGGGCAGGAAACAGCAGGAAAACCTAAGGAACCTCTGGGAAAGCAGTGGGATGAGGGCTCGTGTAGGTATGGACCCATAGGTGTGAGCACACACAGGCTCCAGGAACATCCCAGCCAGTGTGACAGTGTCCACACTCCTCCAGGGCTGCCCAGACCCCTCAACGACTCCCTTTGTGCCCCCAGGTTGTCCCAGGATGCTGGAGCTCAGCTGGAGCCAGCCCTGGGGGATGCTGAGAGCAGACCCCTCTGCCAGAGTCAGAACGGGGGGAGAGGTGCTGGGGCTGGAAATATTCCAGCATCCAAGGCACTGGGGTCCCACAAGGAATAGGCAAGAGGGAAAAAAAGGGCCTCGTGGCCAACCTCCCTCCTGCTTGGAGGGGAGGACCACAACCCTCTGCCCTTCCACTGCAGCCACAGCTGCAACATCGATGCACAAGTCCCTTTTCAGCATCTTTTTCTTGGTTTTTAATACTCCAAGAAAGCAAGCAACCAAGGAGGATCCACGATGGGAAAAAACAGAAGTAAATTATTAATATCAGGGCATGTTTTGATGTCAGCAAATAATAAGCATCACTGTGCAGCGGGGTCATTCAGGCAACGGCTCGATGGCTTTTTGCAGGACTGAGTCAGCCCTGGAGGATCACTGGAAATAAGAGTGGGGATCCAACAGCATTTCATCTCTACAGCTACCAGGAAATACATGCTGCCTACCTCGGGCAGTGCTGCTTTCCTGGGGAGAAATGCATTTCCCTTCCATCATTCAACCCATCTGAAATGAAACTTAAAATTGAAGAGCCACCCACGAGGGCCTTTCGGGAGCCACACCGAGAAGTGTATGAAACCAACAGAGGGGGAATGGAGAGATGTGCAGGCAGTGCCAGTCCCTGAGGGCAGGGACCAGCAGGAAGGGGTGCCTGGCACGGGGGGAACCACTGGGATCAGGGGATGAGGGCTCTGTGCAGGGGTCACGCCAGCCAGGAGCTCTGGGAGCCACAAGGACACCAGAAAGTCTCTTCTGAGAAAGCTGGCAGGACTGAGGGTGCCACAGGGGTGGCAGTCACCAACGTGGTGTGTCCTCAGCACCTCTCCTTGCAAGGAGACCCTTGAAGCTCCAGCTCCTCACGCTGCATCAGCTCCCGGCCAGCTCTCAGCTCCCACCACCCCAAAAAGCCTCTGCAACACCAGGGCACAATCCTATTCCAACACCAGCCAACGTGGTCACAGCTCAGAGGTGGGTTTCTCCAGCTGGGATTTATCCCCTTCCACAAAAAGAAAACCCCATGTTGATGCCAGCCATCCCTACCCACGCACCAGGGCCAACTCTGATCCTATGGCTGCAGACCCTTCCCAGCCCTGGGGGCACCAGTGGTGCCACCACTCCTCAGCTCCAGGGAAATCAGACACAGGGACCTGGAAAACAGGCTTCAAAACAGGAGCAACAGAAGGTCCGGAAAAGGAATCCTTTCTCAGTGTTAAAAATGTAATCAAACCATTTCTCTTTAATTACTGAAGAGTCACGGTTTCCACACACCATTACTCATTTCCTCCCTCACAGGAATGCTTTCTTCTGCTGGATTGCATCCCTGTGCTCCTGTCTTGGGATGAAGCAGAAGAAAAGAGTTGAGCAACACCGTTCCACCCTTCAGAGCTCCATCCAACCCGGCAGTTTGCAAAGCCTGCCTGAGGATCCTGCATCCCAAACAGCTCCAGCAAACATCCCACAGGAAAAAAAAAAAGGCATCACACCCTAAAGGACCCTGCAGCAGTGCCTCAGAGGGCACTGGGCAAGCAGGGGGCCAGCATCCCCATCCAGAGGAACTCTTGGAAATGCCTGGCACAGAGGGAATGCTGCCCCCAGCCAACATGGAACTGTGCTGGGAAGAGCCTTTAAGCTACAGGTGAGCAAGAAAAGTTCCTACGTGAGGCTCCCGAGGAGGTGGGAGCAAGTTATTCCAGAGCAAGTTATTCCAGAGCACCACCTTTCTCTTCCCCTTCTCTCCCATGGCTCAAAAGCAGCACAACGTGCACCTTGCACAGAAGAGAAGGATGCCAAGTGGAGTTGAACTCAGTGGTCTTGGTGGGGCCTCCCTTCCAACTGTGGATATTCCATGATCCTGTGGGCACACTGGCAGAGCCAGGATGTCTCCCCCAGACACTGCAGTCCCCACAGAATGCTTCCCAAGCCATGGCCACAGGGCTTGGGGACAGCGTGTGCCCTGTTTTTGGGGGTCCCCAGAGCAGCCACCCCCAGGGCCTGGGTTTAAAGGACAATTTAGGTTGACATCAGCAAGAGATTTTGGAGCTTCTTCAATGGTAAAGCTTCTTTGTGTTCAGTTTGGAGAGGACCAAAGTGGATGTGTGGCTGCACTGGGTCCAGCACAGGCTCCAACCCAGCAGCTGAGGAACTGGGGAAGGATGGGATCACCCACCACCAGAGCTCCCTTCTGCTCTGCTCCAGCCCCCCAAAACCGGCCAGGAGCTGTGGGACAATGCCCTCAGCAGATGCTGCTGCTGCAGACAGACCCCTTTGGAGCACCCCCAGCCTCTGGATGCCTCTGGAGCACAGAGACCCTCTGGAGCACCCCCAGCCTATGGGGCCCCTTCAGCCTCTGGAGCATCCCCAGCCTCTGGAGCACCCAAAACCTCTGGAGCACCCAGAACCTCTGGAGCACCCTCAGCCTCTGGAGCACCCTCAGCCTCTGGAGCATTCCCAGCTTCTGGAGCACCCAGAGCCTCTAGAACATCCCCAGCCTCTGGAGTATCCCCAGCCTCTGGAACACCCTCAGCCTCTGGAGCACCCAGAACCTCTGGAGCATCCCCAGCCTCTGGAACACCCAGAATCTCTGGAGCCCCTCCAGCCTCTGGAGCCCCCCCAGCCCAGTGTGCTGCTGCAGGACACCCCAGGGACGTGTCCCCCACGCCCCAGGGGTGGTGGGAAGCTCAGCCCTCACCTCTGCCCATCAGCCAACAACCTTCAGGAGAGGTGGAGCCGAGCAGGGCTGGAGCTGCAGAGCACCCAAAGCTCCTCTGTGTCACAAAGGGGGGTTTAACTCGCCGCCCACGCTTTGGTTTGAAACTCAAGCGCTCCCGTCAGCGATGGTTTCACACCCAGCCCTCGAGCAAAGCCTTTCCATGAGTGTCACTCGCACGAGAACACCCTGGGCAGAGCAGTTTCCATCAAAACCCCCCCCCTGGGCAGAGCAGTTTGCATCAAAAAAAAAACCAAACACCCTGGGTTTAGGCAGGGATTAACTAAACTACATCGGGAAGCTCAGTTTGATGACTCTAGTCATTTAATTCCAGTTCCAATCCCATCCCTGGAGGAACGTGCTGGACAGACCCTCAGCTGCCACCCCCGGAGGAGGGGCTGGCTTTTGCTGGAGCACGAAGAGCAGATCCAAACCCCAGAGACAAGAGGAAAAGCACTCCAGGAGCTCTTTCCTGACAGAACCAGGAGCAGGCACCGCCCTCCTGGCAGCGACCTGGTGCAGACAGTTTCCATGTACTGGCTCTGGAGCCTCAGCTGGCATTAATTGTTAATTAATACAAATCCACATCTGTCCTCTCTCCCTGACACACGCAGCAGTCTGTTCTCATCTGCTCCCTATGATTCAGTCCCTTTATCTACATTATTCCTGCCCATGCTTGTCACTGGCACATCTCCCTCTCTCCACGTGCTGTCCCATCCATTCACCTTCTGGACCATCCACCCCACCTCCCAAAAGCAGCAGCACATCCACGATCTATCACAGCCCCTCAGCAAAGGGTTTCAAGTTGTTTAGGTGTCTAAAGCAATAATTTTGCCCAGGAAACTAAATAGTTTGTTCAACCTGGCTGAGCTCAGAGCAGGCAGAAATCACTCCAAGGACAAGGAGCATGAGAAACTCCTGTCACATAAATAGCAGCCAGTTAAGGGGAGGCATCAGCTCCTCTGCCTGGGATGGGTTCCCAGGCAAGCACATCATCTGGGGGAGCCGGCAACTCTGTGCTCCCAGCTTTGCTTTGCAAACTCTGCCTCTCTGCTGTGAGTTCACATCTCTGAAAGGGCCCTGAACTGAGCTGGGAAGGGTCAAAATGCAACCCCACGGTCACCTGGCTGTCTCTCCAGGGAACCCCAGGATTAGGAATCAGGCCACCAGCTCAAAGAGAGCAACTTCCAGCAGGAAAGCCAGAAAGTGCAAATGCAGCCCTTCCCTTTGGGGGGGACACTGGTGTTCAGAGCACACCCCACATGATCAGCACTCTCCACATGAAGGAAGTCTGGGTGAACTTCACACACGAAAGGTCACATTCTTACCCTGCTCTTCAGATACTCTCTGTGACAGCCTTGCTGTGAGGGGGGGGGGGAAAAAGAGACACAAAACACTGTTCATATTTCCCCTTTTTTACCTAAACAAGCCCTTTGCAGGTGGGAGGCTGGGACACAAAGCACCTCACCTGAGCTCTGGGGAGGCTCTTTGTACCAGCCAGCCCAGAGCAGCCCTGGGCAGGGACACACTGCCCCATTTCTGACACTCACTCAGTGTTCCAATGGCATTTTCCAGCCCTGGTTTCAGGGACACAGCTCAGCCTGGCTCCAGGAAAGCTCCAGGGAAGCTCAGCAAGTCTAAAGGGCAATGCTGATTTCACAGCTCCTTCTCTCAGGTGATCTTTCAGTGAATAAAGGTTGGTCCAGGCCATACCCAGGCTGAAGGGGCTGCCCAGCCTGCAGACATTTCAAGGCTCTGCCTATCACTGGGGCTTCCTCCCAGCCCATCCCACACTCCTGATATGGGAAAACCCCCTTCCACCCCCAGCCTTGTGCTCCCCAGATAAAGGTCCTGCAGTGACAAGGGAAGGAAGCCACGGACAGGACACAAAAACACATGATGTGCAGACAGAAAGGGCAGAGTGCTCCTCAGGGCCAGGGCAAAGAGGCACCAGAGCATGAGTGTGTGACCTGGCCTGTGGTGTCACCCGTGACGGATGTGACACAGACTGGCACCTGCCCCTGTGCTGCTGTGTCCTCCCACCTCAGCCCACTGAGCAGCTTCTGCAGCCTCCCCTGCACTCCCCCCTCAGGAGGCTGGGGCAGAGCAGGGGCTGGGGCACACGTGCAGGACGTGAGAGGGACTGTGCCTGTGCCATTTGGAAGGTTTGTCATCACTCGTGGTCCATCAATCACACTCGGTCTCACAGCTCTGCTCTCGGAGCCACGGCTTGTGAAAACTCAAGCACATCCATTGGTCACGTTCTCCCCTTTGCTGAACAACTTTCTGCAGCATCCCAGTTCCCACCTTTGCTCACCCAGCAGCCCTGGGCTTCTCTCTGGCCAACTGAGAGTCCATCCAAAGGGTGCAGAGAGGTTGGGACACAGTGGTGGCCCAGGGGACATTCACCAGACAGCAAAGTGGCCACTCCATGCTGTGCATTGACACAGACCAGAGCGGGCCTGTCTGCCCTTGTGTTTGGGGATTCTTGCACCCACATTCCCTACCTACAGACACAGAAGGACTGTCACCACCAGGCTCCAGCTGGTCCTGTCCAGCCCCAGGATGAGAAGTTCAGACTCAGAACTGAAGGCAGGAAGGAAGGAGTTGTTAGAGAGCTCAGCCTCCCACCACAAGCACAAACTTCCATTTTCACTTCCAAAGTAAGATATTGCACGCTCCTGCTTGGATGCAAGAGCTCCTTCTGTGGAGCATCACAGGGTTCTCTCTCCCTGAGGGTCCATCCCCACCAATCTGCATGTGTTATCAACAGACTCACATCAGAGCACTCCAGGGATGGGGTCACAGCAGAAAGAAAGGTCTAGAAACATCTGCATTGCATGTCAGTATGGGATAGCCATAGGATTTGGGCAAGAGGGCAAACTTTAACTCAAATTCTATGACTTTAACTCAAATCCTATGACTTTACCTCAAATTCCAAGACTTTACCTCAAATTCCAAGACTTTACCTCAAATTCCATGACTAGTGCAGTAAAGGCTTGGGCAGAGACAGCAGAGTGAGTGTCCACCTGTGCCCACAGGATGGTGCTTGGCCAAGGACACATCCCAAACCTGCCACCTCTCCCCTTGAATCACCCCTGTCAGAGAAGGGTTTGGCTCTCAGCCTATCACTGAAGTTCACAGCTGGTAAAATCCAGCTGTGAGTGAAGGAGCTGTGGAGGGAAGAGCATCTCTCTGACAGCTGCAGAGAAGAACCACTGGGACTTGAAGGAAAGACCAGAAGAGACTGGAAGAGGCACCAGCTGCTTCCCTGGGAAGTGGTGTGTATTCCCACGGAGTAGAGGATTTCCCAGAGGGGCAGCAGCTGAACCTGCTGAGGAAAAGGCCCAGATTTTGCCTGAGAGTCCTCAGGTTTCCCAGAATGGGAGAGGCAGATGTAGTTCCATCAGGCCAAGGTGTGTTTCAGCACCCAGCTCACCTGCAGCAGCAGCAAACTGGCAGCTGGGGCTCTTCCAAGTTGCCCAGAGGATTTACACCCATGTTCTCTTAATTAAAAAAGGTGTAGCTCAGGCCCTCAAGCTCTTTTGGCTGCATCAGCCCCAAAGGTGTAAGAGGCTGTTATTTTTGGCTGTGGTTTTCAAATTTTCTGATTTAATTCTCTGAAACAAACTTATATTTAAAGCAAGCCTTTCCACTCAAAGGTTATTCCACTGTTAGGACCACCAGAAAACACCAAACTGCACTTTAACCTCAGCCTATAATGCTTTACCTACCAGTCTCCAAAGCCCTAATGGCAGGAGAAACCTCTTTGGAACCCCCTCCACTCCTGGCAGTTCTCTGCCCTGTATATTACAGATGGTTTTGTTCTCATAAAGCAAGTTAAAATTAAATTGCAGGCCCACCTGCCAGACAGTTGGAGCATTAAAAATACCTATGAGCAGCCAGCCCCAGCTGCTGTCTGACTGACAGGTTTCCTCCTGGAGCAGGAAGGGGTTTGTTTAGTGCTCTGCTGTGATCCAGTGGAGCAGAACACACCCAGAGAGCAGAAACGGAGACACCAGCCCCTCCTGCAACACAGGAGAGAGCAGCACTGAAGTGAGGGCAGCGCAGGAGCCTTGGGATGCTCTTGAGATACAACAACCAACCGAGAGGGTGGAGCTGCTTCCACCACCTGAAGCCCCGAGGAGCGCTGAGAGCAGCTCACATTCCACTCGGTGCCAAAGAGCCGCTCGCACAAGGCTCCCAAAAGCCTCAACCACAGCGCAGATCCTGCCCTGGATCCCTTCCCTGCCTTTCCAGCCTTCTCCACAGGTGCTCTCACCTTCTGTGCCTCCCAGCCTGGCAGAGGGATCATTTCACAGCCCATCCCCTGCCCCGGCAGAGCTTTTTACAGCTCACAGCCCGTAGAACCTTCGCTGCTTTGCAGCTCGTGCCTCATAGAACCTTCATTACTTTACACACCACCCTTGGGACTGAACGCTGTCATTTGGAGCTACAAAATCCACCTAGAGGTGTCCAGCAGCCTGAAATCCTGATGTCCCAACACCCTCCAGCGAGTCCCCAGCACATGAAAGCGGACACGGCGAGAGACACGGCGAGGCAGAGGCAGGAGATAAGCCAAGCAGCTCTCTAGCACAGCGTCGCCAGCAAGGTAATACACGATAAAAATCTAATAAGAGCACAAAATAACATCCTGCCCGGGCAGGGATAGCCTCTCCCGGGCTGCACTCAAAGCACCACGAGCTTCAAGAGCCGCGATCACACAAACGAAAGTGCAAACGCACCGTGAGCCCGAACTGCAGAGACGGGGCGAGATCCCCCGGCAGAGCCTTGCCCAGAGCACCCACATCTCACGGTCCTCGCTGAGGGTTCCTCAGCTCAGACCCTCCCAAGTGGAACCTTTCCACGACACCCGTGACCTCCACACCTTCTCCCCTTCGCTCTGCTCCCACTCAGGACAATCGGCTCCGGTAAAAATAGAAGCCACCCGCACAAACACAAACACACAGAGAGCAGATCTCCTACCTCACCATAACTGGTCAGGGCTCCTGGCCCGGCAGAGGGGGTCGTTAATCCACAGAAAGCGGAGGGCAGCCGAAAAGGCAGGAGGGTTGGGGGAGTTTGGGAGGTGGGCAGGGCTGCTCTAGGATGCAGCGGGCAGGTTGCTGCCCCCGAGGAGCGCTCCAGCCTCCGGCATCCTCCGGGAGCGCCGCGCGAGGTGGCAGAGCCCGCAAAGTTTCAAGTGAAGTGACAGCGAGTTATTTACCAAAAAACAACCCGGCTCGCTCTGGAAGGGAGCAGGGGTGGGGAGAAGAAAAGGAAGTCATCTCGTTCTCTTATCGGCACCGAGGCAGCAGCTGCGAGCGGAGTGTTGAGAAGGGGATGGCGAGGGCAACCACCACCACCAGGGCGTGACGACATCTGCCTGTCAGCTCCGGGGCAGCCGGGGCTGAAGGAGAAGGACAAAGAGTCACTAAATGGGCAGAGTTCTACCCCACGGAGCCCTGGGCAGCACTTCCCACCACGTCTTCCTCCTGTTAGCAGAGCAGCCACGGAGTTTTCTGCTTCAGATCTTCTGTTCTGAAGGAGTGGCATCAGCTGGTGCCCAGCTCCTGGATCCAGGCTTCAAGCACCACCGAGGCTGCCACCCTCCTTCAGGAGGAGCCTTCAAGATGCTCAGGTTTCCCAAAGCTTCCTTGCAACCCTGCTGGCTGGTTGGGTTTTCTAATTTCAGCTTACAAAGCTTTCCCTTCCCTCGGCTCTGACCTTGTTCCTCTGCCCTCCAGAGCAGCGTCCACAGCCCTTCACGTGGCACCTTCTCTCTGCTTGTGCTCATTTTAAGGGTGTGATAGCAGAAAAAAAATATTTTAAAATCTTGATAAGTTTTAGGCATTGGTGGCCACATAACAAATAGACCCCATTTTCAATCAAGTCCTTAATTGTTTTCAGTTGAAAGAGAAGCTAATTTACTGGTGGTGTCCATGGAAGTCTTTTCCATCAAAGTTATACCACTTCAGGGTGAATCTTGAAATCCAACATAGTTTCATTTTCTTTTACAATCGGGGGAACATTTTGGGGAGCCACTCTGCTCTGCATGTCAGACAGCACGTGCTGCTGCTCCCCAGGCAGCTGCACCTTGGGCAGAAGCATTTCTGCGCACCCCTCTGGACACTTCCCAGGAGCACACAGACCCCAGGGCTGTAAGGCACCCACTCAGAGTCCAGTTTTTTATTCAGAGATGGAGAGAAATGGTCAATAATCCAGAGGATGATGCAGAGCAGAACCCAGTTGTCTGCCCTGACCAGGCAGGGACACTCACCCCATCCACCCAGCCCAGGGGCCTGAAGGCAGCCAGGCCAAACACCAAGACATGTCCAGGGTTTAGAGACAGCAAGGGAGAGATAACAGCCTTTATTACATCAGCTGGTCTAATTGGGATATTCAGACAAGCTTGCAGGCACACAGACCTCTCCACAGACCACTCCTGGGCAGCAAGGACTTGCGTTCTGAGTCCTGCACGAAGCCAAAAAGCTGTGGCAACAGAGGACAACTCCACTCTTCCAAACCGAGCCCCAAACCACCACTGACCCCCCTCTGTTGGCTCAGCAAGCTGGAGAGGAAGAGCCCAAAACCCAGTCCTGGCAAAGCTGGGACCATGACAGCCCTGCAACCACACGACTGGCCAAGCAGCTCCCTCCTGCCTAATTCTGCAAGGCCCTTGCATCACCAGCTGCCTGGAGCAGGGGAAAGCAGAGCTGGGAAGGCTGTCCCTGGGCTGGCAAACAACTCCACGCACATCAATCAAGGTATTAAATGGCTGGGAATGCGGCTGCCTCTGCAATCCTCAGCATTTAGTCCATTATCCCACAGACACTTAGCACAATTATGGTTGCTTTGTGGCGAGCCTTTAATGTGCCAACAGAGCAGCTGAGGCACAGAGGAGATTAGGGATGAGCAAGCCTCAACTCCAGAGCAGAGCCTGGCACTGGGGGGGAGGTCCCATCTCGCTGCAGAGACTGGCAAATGCTGGGCAGGGCTGGGGGCTGGTCCTGAGAGGGGGAGCAGAGGGTGAACAGCACAGAGCTTGGTTGCTTTTAGGGTTTATCCCCTCTCAAGCAGCTCCTAGAAAAAGGGCTGGGCTCCTCATCCTGCTGAAGGAGGAAGAGCAGCTCTTGCACTCCAGAAGGATGCTCAAATGCTCGCTTTGTCACGCCAGCATCGTGGCATCCCTGGCAGTGCCACCGTCCCAAACACCCCCCATCCTGTGCAGCAGCCACCAAACATCACCCCAAGCCAGCAGTGTTCCTGCCGGAGCTTTCAGTGGATTGGATGGGATTCCAGCACCCAGAAACAACCAACTTTTGCTCCACCTGGCAGGGAAGACCTCAGAGCAAGAAACATCCAAAGCCATCTCCAGGCAGTCCGCTGATATTCCAGCTGTGCACAGCTGGAGCCTGTGAGGAAGAGTGCCACAGAAGTGCCAATAAACACGGGGAAAGTGATACGGAGAGCTTTGGACACAGCAGTGAAGCTTCAAACGCCTTGTCTCTGGGAAAGGCAGTGCTTGGAATTGGCTCTGGAGCTGTTCTTAGCCCTGGAATACGAGCAGAAGACGGACTTCTCCCGCGACTACCCTACAGGTCACAGGTAAACTCTTCCAAAGGCAAAATACCCAAGGAATAAAACCACATCCTCTCCCCTCTGTCATCATTCCAAGGCTGAAAGCAGCCCTGAAAAACAAGGAAGAGCTGAACTGGCGTCCAACAACCGAGGGCATCGAGTGGTTTCACAACTAGAACAGGACCTTCCTTTGTTCAGCGCCAGCGCTTCCGTCCAAAGCTGCACTTTAAAACACACACCGGTTTCCTACTTAGCACTCAGCCACTCTTCCCCTGCCCGAGCGGGCAGACAGGGGCGATGCCAGAGATAACAGCTGCAGTGATACAGCACAAGGGGAGGGGGAGAAGGAGCCTGCGCAGCGCTGGCCCCGCGTGGAGCTGGGAATTCCCTGTTTCCAGCGTGTTGGGATGCAGAGCCCGCAGAGCCCTCCTGTTATACAGTCCTGGGACTCAGCACACCCCTCCTGTCACAAAACCCCCCTGTCACACAGTCCTGGGGCTCAGCACACCCCTCCTGTCACACAGTCCTCCTGTCACACGGACCTCCTGTCACAAAACCCTCCTGTCACACATTTCTGGGGCTCAGCAGAGCCTCCCTGTCACACACAACCCTCCTGTCACACACAGCCCTCCTGTCACACACAGCCCTCCTGTCACACACAGCCCTCCTGTCACCTGTCTCCTGGAATTCTGCAGTTCCCAACCCGTCTGGCAGCTGTGGAGGCATCTGAAAAACCAGCCAGGAGAAATTCCAGCCCGTTTTCACTTACACAACATTGAACCACCTTAATTCTCTATCTTGAGCTCAGAGCACTCCACTGGAGGTTTAAGGTTTGGAGAAGTTTGTTTAAATCCCAGAGGAGCATCCATGTTCTTCCCAAGGGACACCAAAACCAGCCAGTTTCCACCTGGTGAAACCCTTCCAAAGCACACCATCCTCTCTGAACTGCACTTTTGGAAGGCCACCAGTTCCTCTTAACTTAGAGGACAACACAGAGTTCCCACAGCTACAGCAGCAGAAATGCTGACCCCGCTGCCCCAGCCCTCTCTGGAGCAGGGCTGGAGCTGCTCCAAGACATGGATGGGTTGGCTCATCCCACCACAGCACATCTCTCCCTGGCACAGGCTGCAATAAGCCCTGACCAAAGACTTTCCAAGGATTGGGAACTGCATCCATAGGGCAGGTTATGGCCAAAGGGCAAGAAGAAGTTGGAACACACCTGTTACCCCACTAAGGAAACCCCCCAGGACAACCCTGAGCCCTTCCAGGCAAAGGACAGAGGACGAGGCACAGGTGGAGGGCAGTGGTCACACCTCAGCACCCCATGGCCAAAGCTCAGCTGGGGTTGGTTTTTCGAGTTCCTCTGCTCCATCTGGTGGTTGGCAAGTTTTTAAAGCCATGTAGAGCAAACCTGGGCTGCTCCACACGTGGTGTCATCATCTTCTGTCCAGAGAGGTTGAGGAGAAGCTCCAGATGATGAAGTTTTTACAATGAGAGCAGTGAGCCTCTGGCACAGGTTGGCCAGAGGATCTGTGGCTGCGCCATCCCTGGAAGTGTCCAAGGCCAGGTTGGACAGGACTTAGAGCAACCTGGTCTAGTGGAAGGTGTCCCTGCCCATGGCGGGGGGGTGGAATGAGATGGTTTTCAAGGTCCCTTTGAACCCAAACCACCCTGTGATTCTGTGAACCTCTTTAGTGAGTGCAGGGATGCACTTGGAGAGAGCAGAAAGCTCAATGGTCATCCCCAAACCAGACAACACAGGCCCAGGTCAGACATCCTGTGTGAGAACCTGAAGAGTCAGCTGGGCTCCCAGTGCCAGCCACAAGGATGGGCATGTTCTGCAGCAGCAGCAGTGCCCAGGCACCCCAGAGAAATGTTCTGGGAGCAAGAAAAGCAGGTAGGGCCAGCAGCCAACACCTGATTGCAGCATTTGGCAGTCCTACTTTTCATGTTGGATCTGTAGGATAACACCGAGACATCCAGACCTGAGCTACAGGAAAATAAACATGCTCCACTCAGCCAGGAGTGGAATTGAATTTGAGGATGATGCCAAGGGCAGGAAAACCCCTGACCTGTCCTCCCAAGCACAGAGGAAAACCAAAACCCATCCCCAAGGCAACAAGGAGGGGTCCAGGGGCTTTCACCATCAACCAGGACCTTCCTCATGGAGCAGGTTCCTCTCCCAGCACCACCACCACCAACAAAATAACCAACCAAGGCAGCAAGGCAAGAGCATCTTGGCTTCCCCAGCTCCATCCCACTTGGCACCAGGGCCAGCAGGAGCAGAGGAGATTCCTGCAGCGTGGGCCCTGCCCTGACACAGCACCTTTGCCCAAGCCCATGGCATCATGTGCATCCTTTGCTGAGCCCAGAAATCCTCAGCTTTCAGGATTATATAACCCAATGAGCTAATTAAAATTTAGGAGGTCTATTCTCAGACCCAGGCAGGGTGACAGACCAAAAATATAGCCCATAACAGGCCCATGTCCCCTTTGAAGAGTGGCCAAGGCTATTTTTTACCTTGATACATCATGAAGAACTGGAGAGAGAAAAAATACCAGGGTTATATTTAGAATTTAATCAGTGGCAGAGCTTGTTACATTTCTTTGGTGGAAATATTTCAGGAGGGTGGGAGGAAGAGGGGAAGCAAACAAACAAACAAACTTCCCCCCCAAAAATAAAAACCAACCCAAGGACAAATATAGCTCTGGCAACTCCCTCACATTAGGGATGCTGCTCAGGGGTGTGAAGGGGATTTTTTGGTGTTTGGAAATGAAATCTTTATCACCCTCCTGCAATCCCCAAGGCCAAAGGACACATTCCCAAGGATGGGCTCTCCTCTGCCTGTGGCAAGTGCTCATGGATATCCCAACTGCCAAGGCTGTGCCAGGTGTCTGGAGCCGGAGGAGCTTCCCAGTTCCCAGCCTGGGGTATTCCCATGGTTATCCTGGAGGGAGCCCCTAGCAGAGAGCCCTGGAGATGTTGCTGTTGCTCACCCTCCTGCCACTGGGAGTAGGTTTCTCCCCCTGAAAACCCTGGTTTTATAAACACCTCAAAAGGTGGCTGGAGCAGGAGGGAAGTTGCACATTCCCCCTCCTGCCTGTGTCCTACTCTTTATTTTTCAGGCATGGTTTTTACCATTCTTTGGCCAACTCAGCCATGGCCTTTTTACACCTTCTTGGCACCCACAGTGCCCACCTCCTCAAACCCACCTCTGAGATGCCCATTCCAGAAGGTGGGGAAGGAGGAAAGGGGATTTTTGGGGTGGGGAAGGGACCCAAGGCCTTGGCTGGCATGGCTGTGCAATGGGATGGAAAGGGAACCCTCTCCTTGGTGGTGCTGCCCTGCACCAGCTCCTCTCTCCCTTGGCTGTGGGGAGCCACTTCCCTTGAAAGCCAACTGGAACATTCAATCTGACCAAAAAAGGATCTTTTCAAACATCTCAGTTTTGGGGGAGGCACATTCACTGTGTCACTGCAGATGGGAGCTGCTGTTTGCAGCCTCATCCTCTGCTTTGCCAGCCCAGGGACAGCAAGCCTGTGCAAGCCCTGTGCAACCTTGAACACTTCCAGGGATGGGGCAACCACTTTTGATGCTCTTGAAGGTCTTTTCCAACCTAAATGACTCTAGGATTCTATGAAACCCTCCCAGCAACCCCACCTCTGTGAGATGAGGGGCAGGTTGAGGCTGCCTGCACTTGGGATGGTGCCTCTTGTCCCAGGTCAGCCAGCAGTGCCACATCCATCCTCCCATTTCCCCTGGAAGACAGAGAGACACCAGCCACAACAAGGACTGGCTGGGAAACCTTCCCCACCAGCTTTGGGCACAAGAAACCTTGAGCAGGTCCTTGCTCAGAGCCAGGCTCTTCACCTGATAACACAATCAGGACAGCTGCAGCCAACACCAGCCCAGACACACAACTCCACTTCCCCTCTCCTCCACCAGAGCTTCTTTTCACCCCGAGAAGCTGCAACAAGGGAGATAAAGTTTATCACTGCTGCTGTGAGAGGCTTCCCCAGCTCTGTGCCCTCACTGCGGGGCTGGAGGGAACTCAGCTGAGATTCCAGCTGGACCAAGTGACCTTCTCCTTGAGGCATCTGGAGGGCACCTGCCCCCTGCCCAGGTGACAGGGGCAGAGCAGAGCTCACCTGTGCCCCACACAGGGCTCCCTGGAGGCAGAAGGAGGGGACAGACAGACAGACAGAGCAGGGCTGGGGCATCCATCCATCTCAGAGCATCCCATCCAACCACGAGGGCACTTCAAAGAAGATGCAGCAGAGGGTGAGACTCCTCAGCTTCTCTGACCCACATGGAAATATCTGGGACCTGACAAAGAATATCCCAGCCCTGGAAGTGTTCAAGGCCAGGCTGGACAGGGCTTGGAGCAACTTGGTCTAGTGGAAGGTGTCCCTGCCCATGGGATGAGATGCCCTTTAAGGTCCCCTCCAACCCAAACCATTCTGGGATTCCACAAATATCTCCTTCAACACCCGTGGCACCCACAGAATCTGCTCACACAGCCCGGGGGGGAAATACCAAGGTGTGCATCTCCTCCAGGACCGTCCCCCAGGCACAGCTCTTTGGGGAGCACTGTGGACACGAGGAGCAGGGGGGAAAAAAACCCGTGTTTGCAGGGGGGAAAAAAAAAAAAACCAAAACCCTGCCCCTCCAGGAAGCCCCCAGTTCCTGAGCTGCAGCTTGGTTTAATGTGAAGCATTTCCTCCTTCCCCTCGGCTCCCAGCAGGAAGCCTGCGAACAGCCCGGCCCCGTAATCTCATTAGGCTCCATCCCACGCACGTTTCCTGGAACATGCAGGGGGGACTGCAGGGACCCCTTCCCAGCCCTCCCCACCACTCCCAGAACCAGGCAGCGAGTGCAGCCCTGCCCAGGCCACTGATTTGGGGTAAGGCACTGGGGAAAGCAACAGAAGGAACGTTTCTGCTGCAGAGAAAGGGTCCGTCCATCCTGAAAGAGCTGCAGCCTTAGGGATACTTCCTACACACACACCCCGCAGGGTGTGGGGCTGTTCTCAGCTTGGGAATGGGTATCAGCTTTGGTCATGCCTCAGGACGGGGATGGAACCTCGAAGATCAGCATTTGTGAAATGGGTTTTGGGGGCTTTGGAATCCAAAGGGCACCTGCAGCGCCAGAGCACCAGAGACACTGTGGAGGCAGGACAAGGAGAGGTGGTAAAGCAGGGACCTGGCTGGGACAGAAGAGCTCCCAGCTCTGTGTCCCCCCCTCACAGGACCCTCCTGGAGAGGGACCAGGCTGCTGGTTTGCTCAGGGAGTGACAAAGGTGGTTGACACTAAGGATAAAGGGGCTCTTTGGCTCGGCCAGTCCCTTTCAAATGGAGGAATAAGCTGAACCCCCCATTTCAGGACACAAACCTTCCCTCCAGCTGCTTAAATGGTGTCAGTGAGACATCCAGCACGAAAAGCCAGCCCTGGGGAAAACTCCCAGGAGAGCAGGGGGAGATGCCAATGCCCACAGCTTTTTGCACACCCAGAAGCACCTCCAGCTGGGGCTGGCACACGAGCCAGGTTTGTTCCCCTTCCTGAGGAGCAGCAGCTCCAGCCACAGAGCCACAGGCACCTTCCTGCTCAGCCCCCCATGTGCCTTGGCCATCCATGGGGGAGAAAGGGCCTTGCTGGGGAGGCAGCTCAGGTGCTGGGAGCACTGGGAGCACTGGGAGCAGCCTTCCCAGTGCCTGCTGGCTCACTTGCCATGGCCACACAGCTCCAAAACCCTGGGAGAGCCCAGCTGGTCCCGCTGGCCGAGCTCCACCGCAGCACAAAGCTGCCATTCATCCACTCAGGTGCCTCTGAGGCTCCTCAGAAGAATCATCTCCTGGAAAGCAGATCCATCCAAACCTGGCTGCAGCTCGGGTGCCACCCAGCCACAAGGGAAACTGGTGCCCAGCACAGCCCTGGCAGTGGGAGGGGAAGCCTGGCTTCCCCTCTGGAGTTGCTGTGCCTTCCCCGGCGCTGCAGACGGCGAGGAATTCTCCTTGGCAGCCCGCAAAAGAGATCCAGCTGCATCCCAGAAACGTGTTCCAGGGCTCAGAGAGCTCCATTTGTCTTGGGACCATAACGAGAGCAGCTCACTGGGCCTCGGGGGAAACCATAGGATACTGGAAAATCACCCAGGGCTTGATTCAAAGCCCCTCCTAGGCAAGGCTAGTCCCCTCTCTTTGAGCTTGGTCATTAAATGTTCTTATCCCCTGCCTGGCAAAGGGGGGACAAGAGTGAATTTATGCATTTCATGGCCTGCAATAAAGGAGCTCACCCTATCTGGAAATAAACAGCAGGCTGTGGGCTTGGAATTGAAATGTAATTTAAGTTGCTGCTAATGTTCCAGTCCTCATTTACCGGAGTTCAGGCTGGTGAAAAAGCACGTCTGCTCCTCTGCAGGCATTTCTGCCCAGGCAGCCTCAGCACACACACACAAGTCCCCTGAACAAAACCCTTTGAGCTTTGATTCTCCCACACTCTGGGAACAGAGCCTGTGTCCAAAGATGTCATTGTACAGCCTGGCCAGGGAGAGAAAACCTGAGCCAAGAGCCAGGTGCAGCCACAGCAAGGGAGGGAGGAAAAAGGTGCCTTTTGACTGGTCTTTTTTGAGCTGGAGCTGAGCACAAACCAGCCCAGAGCCAAGGGCTGAGGTACTGCCTGAAGAGCTGGGAATGAACAGCTCACAGGAAATTGCCAGAGGATATTTCTGAGCAGCTGTGGGCTTGAGCCACCAGCCAGATCCACAGCCCTGCTTCCAGCCACTGCTTCCCTGAGCTCTGCCCATCGTGTTGTTGATGAACATCCAAGATGCCAAAACACCGACCTGGTTTTGCTTCCTGCACCAGAAGTTGCCACCTTCCCCACCACCACCCAGGTTGCCAAAGTAAGCAGTTATTGCAAATACTCCAGGTTAATATTTACATTTGGATTCAGCACAGGAAGCATGTGTTTTCCCACTGGGAAGGGGAGTGGGAAAGCTGGGACCACAGGCTGGCATTGTATTCCCTGCCACTGCAGCAGATGCCCAGGGTTGGACAAGGAGGCTTCAGGGCACAGCTGGATGCATTTGATGCCTCAAGATGCCCAAAAATGTGGCCTGCACAAGTTTGGCAAATCACCCTGGGGACAACACATGGAAGACTTGGGCCAATCCCAACTTAGCAGGGATGCTGGAGCAGCCACTGCTTCCCAGCCAGGGGCTGCAGCCACCCCATGTACATTGGGGATTACAAACAGGGCAGGACTTCAAAGAGAACCCCCCACCATGTGCCACCAAATCAGTGTGGACACGGTAATTCAGCTGAGCTGAAGTTTGAACACGTTTATCTGAGTCCAGGGAAAAAGCTGCCAAACAAATGTACCCAGCTCTGGATGTGGGACCACTCAGCAGCTCTGTGTCAATTTTCGGAGGGTGGGCAGGCCCTGGTTGCCCAAAAAGTTGTGGTTTCTCCATCCCTGGAAGTGTCCAAGGCCAGGTTGGACAGCGCTTGGAACAACCTGGTCTAGTGGAAGGTGTCCCTGCCCATGGGCAGGGGGGTTGGAGCAGGATGGTCTTTAAGATTCCTTCCAACCCAAACAATTCCACAATTCTATGAAACCTGACACAGAAATGGAAGCATTTCACCAGAGTACTCGTGAACACCATTAGTCTGCTCATTTCTGGTCCCCAAAACTGGGAATATGGTCCTTTTGCTCTCAACATCCCACCCGGGGGCAGCTTCACCCTCCCGGTCCTGGAAACTGCTTGGACATGCACAGGTGGAAAGAAGAGTAACTGTGTCCTCCACATCTGCAACACCCAAAGCACCAGGAGCACAGCCCAGAGTGCCTGTGGATCACCAGTTCTGTGCCAGCACTCCCAGCCCTCAATCCTGCAGGACTGGAGCAGCATTTGGAGACAGGCAGGCTCCGGAAGCTGGCACTTACTCATTTCCTCCAGACTTTCCCTTCCTCCCAGCCACAGCATCCCAGGAAATGTGGCTGCAAAGAAAAAAGCCTGCCCTGCAGCCAAGGGCAGTGCACGAGGCAACCACCAAGTGCTGCAGGCACTGGGAAACCCTCTTCTTGGAAGAAAATAAAGAGGGAATTCGGGCTCTGCCAAATTGTGGAGTCAGCACTGGGGATGTGGGGTTTATCCAGCCAGATCTTTATGGCACAGCAAGGCAAAGGTGCCATAAAACCCTGGCAAGTACCCTGCAAACCTGGTGGGCATCCTATACCATGCTGGGTAAGAGGAGAAATTCTGGAGCCAAGAGGACCTGAGCAGCGGTTCAGAACCAGGAACAGCAAATCCAGCACTGGTGGAAAGGATGGAGGAATGGATTATCCCCCCAAAATCCAGCCCACACAGTCCTGACCCCTCTCAGCAGCAGGAATACCCACCAGCCAGGTTCCTCAGGACTCCTTCGGGCTCTGAGCTGGCAGCAGCATCCCAACCATTTTGCCATCTCTGGCATTTTGCTGCCCCAGGTGACTGCCCAGCAGGGTGGAGCCAGCAAGGTAAGGGCAGCACAGACAAATATTGACTCGGCTGTGGGCACAGAGAGCTCTACCAGAGCTGGCAATGAAACCCAGGGGCCCCCCAAGTCCCAGCCCCTCTGCTTTTCACCCCATCACCCCTCGGCGTGTTTTGTAACTCGGTGTGGCACCGCCCATACAGACGCTGTGCCTTCCCAAACTTCTTCATGCTTTGAACGGACACAAAACGCCGCTCAGCACTCGCAGACAAGACACAGCCAATGCTGGATGGCAAAAACAGACACCACCCCCCCTCCCAAAACCCACAAACCAGCCAAGCCTCCGAATCCTGGAGTCACGGGGATGTGTGTGGAGAACATGGAGTGATTCTCTGTTCCAGAGGTGGCTGTGGAAGCCCCTGCGATGACCCGGCCCTGCGGGGTCCCGCAGCCCCACCGAGCGCTCCCCGTCCTGTCAGCGCTCCCGGCTCTCAGCCTGGGTGACACAGCGGGGCGGCTGCGCCTCCCTCCACGGGGCTTTTCGCAACACACTCGACTTCCACCAGCACCAAACGCTTTCTCAGGTCACCCTAAGGCTGGCGCAGGGGAAAGGGAGACAGGAGTGCAGGACCCCCAAAGCAGCTGCCAGAATCCTCCCGCACTGCAGCACGGGGCCGTGTGTGTGGGACCCGGCGCTCTGAGCTGGGGGAGAACAGGCACGGGGACAAGAGACCATCCCTTGGAGGTCCATTTGTCCCTTCCGAAGGAGAACCAAGCAGGGACGATGTCCCCAAGTCGCACAGGCTCTGCCACCCCTGAGAAAAACGCTGAAGCAACAGCGACTTTGGGGAGAAGCCGCGAGAGGCACCAACCAACACAGCAGCTGCCCCCAAGTCCCTTTTTTCCCCCCTCCCAACCCACGAAGACATTTCAAACAAGTTGGAACGCTCAGTCGCGGTTTAGCGTCCCCTTCTCCAGCATCCCCCACGTCCCTTTTCCCACCTCCCAGCCCACAAAGACATTTCAACCAAGTTGGAACGCTCAGTCGCGGTTTAGCGTCCCCTTCTCCAGCATCCCCCAAACACCGCGCCGGGACGGGATGCTCGGAGCTCCCAAAGCTCCTGCGGAGAAACCACGGAGCCAAGAGGGGGCTTGGGGTGACCCGGAGGAGCCCGGAGAGAGGGGCGGCGGTGGCGGGGGCAGCCGAGAAACGGGAAGGCGAAGAGGCTGCAACTCCGCGACCACCGGAGCTCCCACACCGCGGCACCGCACAGGGGGACACCGGCACACGGGGAGCCGACACCCGGGGAACCGACAGGCACACACGGGGACCGGGGACACGTCCGAGCTGGAGCTGGAGCCGGTGGGAGCGGTGGCCGGTGGCCGCGGGCGCTCCGGGGGTCCCCGCCGGGGAGGACGCGCTGGCCGCGGGACGGGACGGGAGGGGATGGGATGGGACGGGATGGGACGAGACGGGGCGGGTCGGTCGGTGCTGGCTCGCTCCTTACCTGCGGGAGGTCATGGCTCCGCGGAGCTCCGCGCCCCGGTCCCGCTGCCGGCCCCGCACCGACTGCCCGCACCGCCGCGCCCCGCGGGGCGGCTGAACCGGGCCCGGCGGGGAAACCCCTCCCTGTGACGCGGGGGAATCCCCGCCCTCCGCCCCGCCCGGAGCCCGGTGCCCGGTGCCCATCCCCGCAGCCTTCATCCCTGTGGGATGCGCGTTCTCCGCATCTCCATCGCCCCCGGGGCTTGGCAGCACCGGGGAGTTCGCGTAATGGGGTGATGGAATCGCGGCGGTGGGAAAAGCCCTTCCAAGGGGATCGAGTCCAAGCGCTAACCCAGCACGGTGTTCACAACTGAACCGCGTCCCCGAGTGCCACATCCACACGGGGTTTGGACGCTTCCAGGGATGGCGAATCCCAGGGGTGGCACCACCACTGCCCTGGGAACACATTTCCAATGCCTGACCACCCTTTTCATGAAGAATTTATCCCTAATATCCCATTTTAATCTCTCATGGTGCAGCTTGAGAATGTTTCCTTCTATCCTGTCCCTCGTTCCCAGGAAGCAGAGCCAGACCCTCCCTGGGGCTCAGGGAGTTGCAGAGTGAGAAGGTGCCCCCTGAACCTCCTTTTCTCCAGGCTGAGCCCCCTCAGCTCCCTCAGCTGCTCCTGGTACTCCAGACCCTTCCCCAGCTCTGCTCCGTTCTCTGGACAAACTCCAGCCCCTAAATATCTTTCTTGTTGTGAGGACCTCAAAACTGAATGCAGGATTCAAGGTACGGCCTCACCGGTGCCCAGCACAGAGGGGCTAACACCAGTTTAAGATGCCACTCAGTACCCAAACACCACTGAAGGTCCAGATTTTGCTGCTGAGTTCACAAAAGTTTGAGAGTCACACTGCCAAAGTAGGGAAAGAAGCCACCAGACACTGAGCATCTGAGGCTGGTGAGGCTCAGCCACATCTGCTGTTATCCCCAAAAGCCCCTGACTCGGGGGTGCTTTAGAGTCAGGAAGGCACAATGGCCCCAGGGTGAGTCCCCCACCCTCATCCCAGCATCTGTGGTGACACCAACACCTTCCACTGGGATAAACTGGGCGTCAGGTGTGCCAGAGCCATGCTGTACAGGTTATACAAATAAAGCACATTTTGCCATCTGAAGTGTAAACTAAGAGACCTTTAACAAGCTCATGTCAAATATATGTTGCTTGATATAAAAGACAGAAATCAACCCAAAGAAATGCCCTGAATCTGGCACCTTTCATGAATGCTGGGTGAGAAAACCAAGCCAGCTGTCCAAGAGAGAGAAAAAGCCAGGCCACAGCCAGTGAGCACCACTCCCCCCCCCTAGTCTACCCATAGTGTCAAAAATAGCATTTTATAACTATAATAAGACTCAGCAAATTCCATGTCTATTCGGGGAATACCCGGGGAGTTGGCAGCAGGAGCCAGCTCATTTCTGAGCTCAGCTTCCCTGAATGCCACTGGGTTGCTCACAGGGCAACGAGGACCACAGAGGCCAAATAGCAACCCTGATAATGGTGACCCCTGTCCTCTCCTTCCTCATTGCCCCTGTCACTGAGGCTCCCAGTCACTGGGACCTCCTTTCAGGGCACTGAGGCTTCATTGTGAGACCAGACTGTGACTTCTGTGTGTCACTGTCTCTGTGTAGGGGGGACGAGACCCTTTGGGAGGGCAGCGCTCGTGGTCAGGGAGGGACACGAGCAGCAAGTTCAGCTTCTTGGTTAAAGAAAGGAAACCACTGGAAGGGTTCTCCCCACTTCTTGCAAGGTGCTGGTTTCTAGACTACACAGCTGGGATGCAGGTCACTGGGGAAAATGGTCCCTTTCTGTGAGATCTTAGCTCTCCTGTCCATTGGAATGCTTTGATCCCACAGAAATAACCCCCAGAGGAACCCAGACTCTGTCCTGGGAGCTCCCTGCAACCAGAACATCCCATTCTGTGGGTGTTGGGAACGTGCCAGTCCCTTAGGGCACCTGCTGCAATGGAAAGGGGCTGTGGAGGGGTCTGTGTGACCCCACTTGCTCCCTGAGCTCAGTCTCAGCCTGGCTGGCAGCAGCACCCCCAGGGACCAGCCAGTTCATCCACCTCTCCCTTCACAGTAACCAGCTCTCAGGAAGTGTGTGAGTGTAAAAGGTGATCCACTGGATCAAAATCCCATGGGACAACCCTTTGAGCCCATTCACATGATGGCCAAAGCAACTCACCTGCTGCCCTTCACCTCTCCCGGGATGGTAAATGGCCAGAATTCCCTGGGTGCCTTTAAATCATGGAAAATCGATGGGGCTGGATGAGGAAAACCTGAGCTGGGCCCCCTCACTTGGCTCAGGCAAGGACTGTGAGCTGAGGGGTGGCTGGGGCAAGGCAGAGGTCTCATGGGTCAGGACTGTGTCAGGGAGAGCACCCCTGCCTTGTCCCAGCCATCTTCATCCTGGAAAACATTGATTGTTCGAAGTCTGGTCTGTTCAGGAGATAAGGATGTTTGTGAAGATGCTCTGGAGAAGGTCAGCCAGCCTTCACTGCTACCTCAGCACATGGAGGAGGAGCAGAGTGTTTATTCAACCTTTTTCTGTCAGCTATAAATTCCCACCAAAAGTAACCAAGACCCTCATTAAGCCCCATTTACATATTAACTTTCACATCCCTTAGACTAGAAATGAGGAAGAGCATGAGATCTCTAACACATGGATGACCAAAGTCACCAAACCCCACCTTTAACACGTGGCTGGGGGCCAAAAATTTATAATGTAAAAGGAGGGCTTTGGGGCAGAAAAGTCAACGTGGGAAAGCACACTATTTACTGAGTCTGGATCATGCAAATCCTTATTGAGCATGAGCAGCCCACCAGTTCTGGGTTGGTAAATGGAATTATTTGTAAATCTGTGCTTGTGAAAGTGCTTCTTACAGACCTCAACCAGACTGATGGTGCTGTTGGGTGTAATCAGGAATTGGGCTCAGTGGCACCCACCCCTCTGATCTCTGAGGACCGGCTGAAACCCAGGGTGGGTCATTTTCTGCTAAATTTTTGTACCTTTAATGAAGGTTCCCCCTTTGGCTTCCCCGTGGAGCCTCAGCTGAGGGCTCCAGGAGTGGAGTCAGCTGCTCTGAGCCCCAGCTGGAGCTCACACACAGGGGTGAGACCCTCCAACCCCAACTGCTGCCTCCTCTGGAAGGTGCCACCAGTTTGCCTTTGCTCCCAGTGAGTGCTGACTGGGCAGACAGGCGTGTTCCTGGGAGCACTGGGAAGAGAGGAAGCACAGCCAGGTCAGCCCCCGAGTCCCACTTGCTGCCTGCCCAAGCTGCCCCCAGCCCTGCTCCTGTCCTTCTTTCCTCCCTCCTTCCCCTCACAATGGCTTTTTCGAGCCTGTGGTGCAACATCCATCCAGCTGCCAGAGCTCTTTTCCTCCTGGCCAAGACAACGATGGCTTTTTCCTCCTCCTGCTCTGCAAGCAGAGCTGGCAAAACGCCTGTGGCAGAGGGACTGGCTTTGCAAGTCTCTGCCCGTCGTGGCATAATGAAGTCATTGTCAAGGAGAGGCTGCTCCAGGAGGCTGATGTGGAGCAAAACTCGGCCCCAGGGGGCAGCTCTGCATCCCCTGGGGCTGCTCAGACACCGACCCTGTTGTTTCCCACCGGGAGGCTGGGTTGCCTAATTGTCCACTGAAGAGCCAGCTCAGACACCGACCAACTCCAGCACTCCCTTTGCCACATCAGCTGCTCCCAAAAGGCAGGAGAGCCACGTGCTTGTCTCACTTCACCCCGCTGGGATGGACCTGAGCTCTTTACTGAATTAAATCCCCCACTTCCCACCTGTCCTGGCACGAAGCTGATGCTGCAGACAGGTGGGAGAGCCAGGGGGGAAGGCACCATTAGGAAAACCCCTTCAGAGCAGGGTGGTGGATGCTCAAAGAATATCCTGAGTTGGAAGGGACCCACAAGGACCATCAGGGTCCAACTCCTTGCCTTGCACAGGACACCCCAAAAATCACATCACGTGCCACAAAGTGTTGTCTCAAACCACATCCTGCTTGAGACTGACTTTCCATGGCCCAGGGGAAATGGTGTTTTCCAGAACCAACCAGCCACAGGAGCACCACTTCACTCTTCTTGCCACGGTGTGATGCCCACAGCGTGCAAAACCTCTTTGGAAAATGCTGCCTGAGAGGAGCAGACAAAAGCACACCTGGCAAAGGGGGGAAAGCCAGAGGACACTTGAACAGCTGAAACCACTCTGATGGCCACAGAGCAGGGCAAGGGAAGACACACAGGTCCTGAAAACCTTGGGTGGATGGGATTGAGGTTGGAATTCATAAAAAGGCTGCATTTAGAAGACACAGCAGGTACCTGCACGAGCCACTCTGGTTCTAAGAGGGAGATTCCTATGTGGCTTCACACCCCATCTGCCCAGGAGACAGCAGGCACGTGAGGCACAGCACAAAAAAGAAGCAACAGGCCCCTTAAAAACGTATTTAATAGTTTTCAAACTTTATTTCATGGTGATTGACGAAAGACACAAGTTAGTAATGGTTATATCATGCTGCTCCTCTACTGTGCATTGCCCTTCAGAATTCATACAGCAGTTCACAATGGTCATTAATTTACCCTATAAATGAAGCCACATGGACATTTTTTAAAAAAAGGCCAAAAAAGAACCAAACCCAGGAAAAAAAAACAAAAAAACAAACCTCAATGTCTCTTCTGTTTGTTTGGACATACATGTTATAAATGCTATTAAAAATAAAGCCCAAGTTAAGTGCACAGCCCCAAGGGAGCACTGCTGAATCTGACCTTGGTTCAAGATGCTCAACAACAAGGACACGGGGTCCTGTTTTAAGGCATTTCCAAGCCCCAGCAAAAGCAGACAGAGTTTTTGTTTTTGTTTAGCTGTTGGCTTTTTCTTCCTTTGTAGTGGCCCTGGCTTCATTTCAGTGGCATTCTAGAAAATTAGCAGCTTCCTCTGTGCATGCCCCTGTCCCCGTGGAGCTGGAACACCCAGCCCTGTCTCAGCCAATGCTGTTGTAACGCCCAGCTGGAAATCCCCTTCTCAAAACCCAGGTTGGGGGGTCTCACACCTCCCTCCCCACCCCACCCCATCCTGCAGTTCCCCCTCTCCAGCTACACCTCGTGATCGAAATACAGCAGTTCCCCCCGACCCCTTTCACAACACAGCACTCCCCACCAGGAACCACAATTTATATACAGCAGCCACTTAAAATGTGGTTTTTGGCACACCCACAACCCCCCCACACACAGCAGAGTCTCCATCCCACAGAGGGCACAGCCCCCCGTGAAATATTTAACCACTGGATTTTGAGAGGAATGTCACAGATTGGAGATGGGGGATAGTTTTTTTCTTTTAATCAAGTAAAAAGGAGAAAAGACAAACCCAAGTGGTTTTCACACATGTTCTTCCCCTCTGTTCCGTCTGTGTTCAGAACTCACCCTGAGAAAAGTCGTCTGACCTTTCACAGCTCCAACCTTAGTGCCAAGAAATACCATTTTTAAAGGGTGCACTGCTTGGTAAAGGTGCACTACAAAGTGTGCTAGAAACTGAGGGTAAAACCACACAGTTATGGCAACTTGGGCATTAATTAACACTCAATACCTGGTGGGATCCTTCAGATTAATTCTGTACGCTCCACACAGTTGTTTTCACACAGAGCTGCCATCTCAGGGTGGGAAGGGGACACAGTTGTGTCCCAGTGGTGGGAAGGGACGTAGATGCTACACAACATCATTAAATCCTTCCCATGGAGAAGGAGCCCAAACGGAGAGGGCCATTCCTTCCATAGCTGTGTTCCATTTGTTCTTCTCCTGCCTCCAGGAGATCCAGTGTCTGCACTGTCAGCAAACGTGTGCTGGGTGACAGACACGACCACACACCACCCACTCAGAAACACCCACCCTGGCTTTAGAACTGCCACTACAACGTTTGCTTTCAGGGAAGAAAACACTTAAAAATCCCCCCAAACAACTTCCAGCCTCCACAGCCCACCCATGCCCCGTTCCCATTCCCACTGGAGCCCTTCCTGCTGGGCTGGCAGTATCCAGAGGAGCTTTGACCACGGCGTGGAAGACCCTGCATTGCCCTGGGCATTGCAAAAACTTGAAGTCCAAGGGGAAACTCCAAATCCTCTTCATGGGAGAGGCTCCAGTGCCAGCTCTATGTTGCCAGGCTGGGAAGTGTCAGAGGGGCAAGTCATGCCTGGAGGCTGGAGAAGGGACGTGGGTCATGGAAGGACACATCCAAGGGATCTTTTAAAAGTTGAAGAGGGGCCCTCACAGCCAGTTTGGCAGTGCTGGAAGAGGGGGAGCACTTCCAGCTCTTGGAGAGGAGCTCCAAGTTATCCCCGGCGCATGGGAGGGCAAGGCTTGGTGGACAGAAGCTCTTGGGAAGAGCAGCCAGGGCAAAGCAGGTGGTTGGGACATGTCTGGATAAACACAAGGTGTAGAAATGAGGTTTCACAGCTGCTTCTGCACATGTCCAAGAGGAGGAGGAGGAGGAGGAGAGCCAACAGAGAAATCAATGTTGTCCCCACAGCATCTCTCAGTCCAGCAAACAGTCATAAGACAACCAAAGAGCAATGCTTTTCTGCCTGCTCAGAGCAGACCTTGGTCTCTCTTCCAGTGCATGGCATCCCTGATTTTAACAGAGCATGAAGGAGAAAAGCACTTGAGATTCTTACACACATAAATTATAGTGAGAGGAAGAGCAGGGAGGAGGGAGATTGGGTGAACACAGGGCCAGGAGAAGGCTTGGCAGAGCCAGACCCCCAAGCAGGGTGGCAATTCCCACCTCCCTGCTCAGCCACCACTGCAGAGAGGACTTTGGGGCCAGGCAGTGAATCCATGAAGGCCACATGTCTCACCAGCACCACATCTTTTCCCCCCACGGGCATGAACAACAACCCAAGAACACAAGTAAGGAGGGGGAAAAAACAACCCAAAAAAAGAAGCTTCAAGTATGAAGAAGATTTACAATGCAATGGGGAAGTTCTTCTGTCACTTTTTGGAGACTTGGTTCAAGGTTTGTTCTTTGTTGCTGCTGTTTGATTTGAGTCTGACCTGGATAGACTGCAACCGAACAAATAACCCAAAAGAAAAGGTGTTTCCTCCCCTCCCTTTTTCCCCTCCCCCTCCCCCCAAAAATATAAAAAGCAATAAGTTTACAAAAATAGAAAATAATTACAGCAATAGGCAGGAGGGAGGGAAGGAGAAGGGAGGGTCTCTGGGGGTCTATTTGGCCGAGCAGTGTAATATCCTGGGGTTGTTTAAAGCGTCCTCCACCAGGTGCAGTTCTTGGCGGTCCACGAGGACATCCCGTATGCAGCCAACGAAGCCCGTGCTGTAGGCCTTGGGCAGCTTGTGAGCCACACTCAGCTTCTCCAGCCCCCCTGCAAGGGACAGCAGAGAGCTCAGGGGACAGCCCAGGGCACAGCCAGCCTGTCCCCAGCAGGGTCACACCCCCACACACCGGGAAGGTCTCAGGGGGAGTTCACTAGGAGGGCTTTCTTCACAGCAAGGGTTGTGGAACATCAGGATGGGATGCCCAGGGGGGTGGTGGAGTCTTGTCCAAGGAAGGACTGGATGTGGCACTCAGTGCTCTGGGCTGGGGATGGGTCACAGGGTGGACTTGATCTCAGAGGTCTTTTCCAACCTCAGTGATTCTGTGTCCTCCCAACAGCAGGGAAAAACCCTCTTACCTGGCTAACAGTAAATATGAGTTCATTAGTTAGCTAAATTAATTTGTTTTATGAAAATAAGTAGTGGTTACCTTCACTTAACATCAGTCATGCCAGTTCCAACCACTGCCTGCAGCTTTCCTGAAGACACTTCAACCAGTAACTTGTTCCTATTGGTAATTCTATTCTACTGCTATTTCCATTTTTCTGTTATTTTTATTCCAAAATACCAATTCAACTTAAAGTTTCATTTCCGCAGAGACTGGTCCCAGATTCAGCCTGAATTTTAGTTCAGTTACTGCAATATCAACTCTGGGCTCATTACATAGGAAATACTTTGGAATTACAAAGATCTGATTGCAAACACAGCCTTTGGAAGAGCCAGTGGGGAAGCCAAGCAGAAACTTCTCATGGAGAAATTCTGCCCTGCACGAATTTTGGGGCTGATTTCAGAAGGAGAAGTGGCACCCAAGACCTTCTCTTTCCAGAGGTAATGCCACATTTTTGAATGTGAACACCTTGTGAGTCAGGTTAGACCTGAACTACAGGCTCAGACTGGGGAGATAAGAACAGATGCTTCCAAAAAGCATAAATAGAATCCATTTTTTCCCTGGGAGGGTGGGCAGGTTCTGGCACGGGTTACCCAGAGAAGCTGTGGCTGCCCCATCCCTGGAAGTGTCCAAGGACAGGTTGGAAGTGGCTTGGAGCAACCTGGGCTGGTGGAAGGGCTGGAATGAGATGATCTTTAAGGTCTCTTCCAACCCAAACCATTTTGTGATTCTGTGATTCTAATTCACTGTTTTTGTTCCAGGCCAGCCAATGGTTCCCTTCAGGGCACATGGTGCCATGGGAAGGACTGGCACTGGGTAAAGCCAATCCCTGAGTGTCACCACCACCACTCTGCCCTGGTAGGCAGGGAACAAGCAGGGGAATGTTTAGGTCAGGCTTGTCAAAGCCACTGGGAGACAAAGGTGCCTTGTTGAAACAAGGGAGGGAGCATCACCATCCCACTGCCCCTCTGAGTCCCTCAGCAAGGGGCACAGAGGGTGCTCACCCTTCCCACACCAACTCACCCAGCCACAGGGCCCCGTCTGTGTCCAGCTGTGTTGCACCCAGCGGAGAAGAACCGGCAATGGGAGCTTCATTCCCAACTTGGAGGGAACCTTCCCTCTGTACCCTGCTCCCAGAGAGAGGGGAAGAAGGAACAGAAGATGATGAGAGGTAAAACCCAGAGGTGTTGTCTTCTCTGCACTAAATCCTGACGCTGGGCACCATCAGCCCTTCCCCAGCTGGAAAGGCAAAGGGAGCTGAGCTCTCCCTCTGGCCGTGTGGCACGGAGCAGTCCTTGGTCCAGTGCCACAGTGCTCCCCTCCAGCATCCCCAGAGCATCCCACAGCCCCACCACCAGCTTCCTGCAGGCCCACCAGCAGCAATGCCTGGCATGCCAGGCGTGTGACCCGCTCACCACTCCCACCACCAACAAAAATAAAAAAGGACCAGCTCGGGCTCCGCACGAACAGAATGTCAAACCCTCAGACAGCTCAAATAAAAGGCCCAGACCTTCCAGAACTCCTTGTTCCTGCCCCTGTGACATTCCCAGGCGTGCCCCAACACGCTCCCCTCCACGAGGCACTGCCCACATGCCTCTCCTCTATTCTTATCCAAGGGCAGGAGCGATGCTTGGGGACCACGGGGCGCGGAGCCACGGCCGTGACTCAGCTCTGCCCAGCCCGGCGGATCCAACCCCGCTCCCTCTTTTCCTTCCCCTCCAGCCTTCCCACCTGGAGGCTTTGATGTGGATCCACTGGTTGGTGTTGACTGGGACCGTGGAGCGTAGGACGACTGGCTTGGAGCCCAGGTCGTAGGTCATCTGCACGAAGCCATCCACGATGGCCAGGGCGATGTAGTCGGAGCGCTCCAGCCCCTTCCCGCTCCACAGGATCAGCCCCTGCGTGGCCTCTGTTTTGATGCTCAGCTCGAAGTGGTTGGACTGCAGGGCCTTCTCACTGCGTGGGGGAGATGGGGGCAGAGTGAAAAACAAGGCAGCTCCTTGGAGCAGCCTTCTCTTCCCTGCCAGGTGGTTCACCTGCTGGGAGAACTTCCACCCGACTCTTGGCATCAAGGCTATGCCTGGGGTCTGTCCCTGCCTGCTGCACCTCAAGGGCTGCAGACTTTGGAATATCAGAATGCGTGGTGGGGGAGAAGATGGGAAGCTCTAAACAAGGCCAGAGGATGAAACCTCGAGGTCTCTAAACCAGCTCCCCCTCAAAGTCAGACTCAGAGTAGGGGCTCTGCCCAGCTGAGCTTGGGAACAAGACTGGAGCACATCAATCCCTGCAAGCTGTGACACACCAGCCTTTGTACCCAAGGCTGGGGACTGAGATGATGGGCAGCTTGAAGGGGACGGAGGCTGCCCACAGAGGCAGCAAAGCCTTCTTTCTCTTAGGTCTTTCCCCAAGGAAGGAAGAAGGACAGGATTTCCTCCACACTGGCATCCCCGTCTCTGCTCAGTCCCTTTTGGAACCGGCACAAAGCTCTTGGCAACAGGTGAGGTTGCCCTGGAGGGTGGCCATCCCCTCCTGGGATGCTCTGAGACACACTGCTGACACAGAGACTGGACAACACGGACAACACAGACAGCTTTTTATTCCCAAGGGACACTGCATCCAAAGGGCTGGACAAGGCTCTGCAGGAAGCCTCGTGTACTGCCAAGGCAACTCAGCCTCCCCCCTTGCCTGGGGCTCTTTGCTGTTCCTGCGCTGGAGGGACAGGGCTCCCATCGTGTCCCCTCACCCTCTGCAGAGCTGCATCCCTTACAAATAAAAAGCCAAGGATTTGGACACCCAGAACACACACAGGGGGGGACAAGAGACATGCTGAGGCAGCGACAGCAGAGCACGAGACACGAGAGCACAAAGCCTGGCACACTCACCTGCGCTCCGCGGGAGAGTCCAGCGCTTCGGGACTTAGGTGGGGGAAGAAAGGGGAGCGTGCCATAAGCTCAGGGCAGCAGGAGACCCTTCCCTTCCCTCCCCTTCCCCTGGCCCCCAGGGAAACAGCCCTGCTCAGCAGCAGCAGCTCTTCACCCTACACAGCACCCAAGCCAGAGGCTGCCCGGCGTGAGCGGGGAGCACCTGGAGCTGTCCCAGGGGTGAGACTCTTGTGGGATGTTTGGAAGTGGTGGCTTAGCCAGGGGGGAGCAGGGAAATGCCAACCTGGGGATACAGCCCTGTGCTGGTGGGGTGGGGATGCTGCAGAGTGCTCTTGGTCTGCAGCACAGGTCCCTGAGGAGTGGCTGAGGGAGGCTCAGGGGGGAACCTTCTCAGGGGAGCCTGTTCTGCAGCATCCCAAAGACAGGGCAAGAGGACACGGTCTCAGGCTGCACCATGGGGAGGTGAAGATTGGATATTAGGGGAAATTTCTTTATTCTGACTGAAAAGTCCCTTAAGCACCACAACAGGCTGCCCAGGGCAGTGGTGGGATCACCATCTCCTGGAAGTGTTCAAAAAACGTGTGGATGTGGCACTTGGTTTAGGGGTGCTGGGCTAATGGTTGGATTTGGTGATCTTAGAAGGCTTCTCAATGACTGGAATGATCTTAGGATTCCATGTCTGTCAGAGGTCCTGGTAATAGCTCATGGTGTCCTCTTGGGATGTGTATCCTGGGAAAGCACTGCTGGGGAAAGGGAACTTTTGGTCCATGGTCCTCCCAGAAAAGGACCCTTTCCTGCAGGCAGCTCTCAGGCTGGTTCTTAGAATCACAGAATCACTGAGGTTGGAAAAGCCCTTCGAGATTATCAAGTCCAAGCATTAACCCAACACAACCATTAACACACCACGAAACCATGTCCCCAAAGTGCCACATCCGTGCATTTTTTCAATGCTTTCAGGGGTGGTGACTCCACCCCTGTCCTGGGCTTCAGTGAAGGAATCTTCCCTAATGTCCAACCTAAACCTGCCCTGGTGCAACTTGAGGCCGTGGCCTCTTTGGGATGCTGTGGAACAGGCTGCCATGTAGCCAGGGAGTGGGACTGTCACATCCAGCCTCTGAGTCAGCCTTGGGGCACTTGGAGAACAGGGTGTGCATGGAGAAGGGGAAATCCAGGAGCACAGCTGTCCCTCTGGCACTGCCTGCCAGTGTCACGGGCTGCAGGACCCGCATTACATTCAGCTCCAACTACATGTATATATAAAAGTGAACGTCCCAGTAAAAAAGGTACGGGCATGTCATGGCCAGCAGAGCCCAGAGGAGCAATGGGAGTGTCAATCCTGCCCCAGGCACACCCCAGTGCCTGCCTGGAGGCAGAGAAAAACCCTACTTTTATGGACAGCCCAACAGGTCCCTCCGACTGGCAGGGCTGGTGAGTGCAGCGGCCAAATCCCAGCAGAGGAAGGTTGGGGAGAAGCACTGAGCTGCCTTTGCAGGATGGGGCATGCACAGCCAAAACAGGCTGGTGCAGGTGGGGAGAAGGCTGGGAATGGTGGTCTTCCCTTTGCTGGGAGAGGCAGGACACAAAGGGAGCACCTTCTGCTCATCTCAGGGATGTGGCTCGTGTGGGTGCAGAGGGATGTCTGGGCACTCGTGCAGGTCACTCCAGGCCTCTCGCTGCTGAAGGGCACTGCCCAGCTCAGGAGGATACTTAGGATACTCCTAAAAAGCCCCTTCCAAAACCAGCACACCTCCCAAAGTGCTGTGAACATGCAGGTGATGGCCCTGTGGCTCCCCAGGTGCTGACGCACATGCACACACCAGCTCAGCCTCCCAAGCCTCTGCCTGAGCCCAGAGGGTAGGAGATGAGGTGAGATGGGGATGTGACAGGCAGCTCTCACTCCAGCTCTCCCCCAGACCCTGGGGATCACATCTGCATGGAGCAGGGCTTCCATTCCACTCCTGATGCTCAGCAAGACAGACAGGCAGCAAATCACAGCATTTAAAGCTGCCTGAGGGATGAAGTTTGTCCCCATTCACCTGCCCAGACCCTTTTGCTGACCCCTTGCCCACACTGCATGTTTTGAGGGGTTCCCAGGCCACGCACCCTGACTGGGTAACACCTTCCCGTGCCCAGCCTGGCCTCCCCTCTACAGCAGCAATGCCACATCCATGCTGGAAAAATCAGGGCAGCATCAGCACCCTGTATTTCCATCAGCAATGCCTTTGCTGCTGAGGGAACAGTAGGTCACAGGAACCTTCCTCCTCTCTGCCCACCCTTAAATGATGCTTAAACTCTGTTAAACCTCAAAAAATCATGCTTGAAAATTAAACTTAGGCTGTGTTGCAGCACGGTGCTGGGATATCTGGCTGTGGCAAAGCCAGGTAGTGTGGCTCCTGAGTCCTCCTGCCCCTGAGATGGGAACACCTTGGAGAGTGCCCCAAATTCCTCCCCCCACACGTGCCCTGTGCTCCCCCCACGGGTGGGCTGGAGGTCGGGGTGGCGATGGGGACGTGGTGGAGGCAGATGGGAGCAGGAGGGGCTGTACTTACACAGGGATCTCATTGCTCAGGTGGCTTGAAAACAAAGAAACAGGGACATTGAGAAGGGACACACAGACAGAGACTGACAAACAACAGCTCAACACTGACACCCTCCCAGGCAGGGAGGAATCTGAGGGTGAGAGAAGCAGAGAGAGCGAGTCCAACCCAACACCCTCTCCCAGTTGGGAGCTGGGAATTAACCACAGGGACCACAGAGGGGAAGGAAGGAAGGAGGCTGAGCCAGACCACAGTCTCCTGAAGGAGAAGCATCCAGCCCAGAGGCTGTGCAGGACCTCAGTCAGCAGCTCTGCTCCTCTTGAGAGAGAAGTCCCAGGGACCAGTACAGCCACAGGCACCACGAGGTCCACACCAGTACCCCCAGCTCACGAGGCTGGAGAAGGTCAGACAGGTCCCACAGCAGTGATGACCCATCTGTGCTCACAGAACCCATTCTTACTGCACAAACAACTAGGGACACCAAGGATCCACCTCCATCCCACTCCCCAGCCAGATTGTGCTAAGCCAGGAGGTGTCCCACAGCCAGCAGAAGGAGAGCAGCCAGACCTGAAGCTGGCCAGTCACTGGGGTTTTGAGGGAAACCCTCTGCCATAAAGGCAGTTTTTGAGGTAACTGACTGCTCACAGTCCCAGTTTGGCTTGTCTCCTTTTGGGATTCCTTGATCCCAGCTCTTCCTCCTGCTCCCCGCCCTAACTCCTTGTTCTGAGCTTGGTTCAGCCCAGCAGCCAGGTTACCTCTTGGTCACAGCATTGTGGTACTCCATGTATGTCCTGCCATCAAAGGCAATGGCCTCTGCATCCCCAGCAGCCTTCTCGATGATCACTGCAGGTGGGAAAGAGAAGAGCTGTCAGCCAGTGTGGCATGGCCTGTCCATCCTTGGAGACCAGGAAAATCCCCCTTTACACTGAGCATCCCTAACAGGATGAAGGGCAGCACCAAGGTGCCATCCCCTGGGCTGTGGGCAGCTCTGTGGCACTCCAAGCAAGCCCCTGCAGAGGTTTGCTGTGCCTTTGGAGTCAGGAGTTTTGGGACCATCTCCCTGTTTTGCAGCCAACTGTCACAAAATGTCAATTTAAATTGAAATTTCAGTTTAATGGGTTTAAACTTAAGAGAGGAAAGGTTTAGATTAGATATCAGGAAAAAAATTCTTTATTGTGAGGGTGGGTGGGCCCTGGCACGGGGTGTCCAGAGGAGCTGTGGCTGCCCCATCCCTGCCAGGTGGTTCCAAGGTTGTTCCAGGTTGGAACAACTTGGCCCAGTGGAAGGTGCCCCTGCCCACGGTAAGGGGGTGGAACAAGTCCCCTCCAACCCAAAACTATTCCCTGATTCTGTGAAGGACAAGATCTGCAGCTTGGCCCTGGTGCTGCCCTGTCCTGCTGCCACCAGCTCGCCACGGGCACAGTTCCACGGCCGTGTCTGGCAGTGGGTGAGGGGTCCACAGCAGCCCCCCGTGGCACCTCACCTTTCTCACAGTGGGCTCCAGAGAAGCCCCTCTGGCAGACACACTCGTAGCTGTCCAGCCTGGGGCTGCAGGTGCCCCCGTTGTGGCAGGGGTTGGGTTTCTGGGTGCAGGGGTGGCCTCGGAACGGGGAGATCTCGACGGCGCTGCGGAGGTTCTGCTCCTTCAGCACAGGAATGCCCTTGATGGAGAGCTGGCAGGAGGAAACACAGGAGTTACCCACAGGAGGTGGGCAGCCCTGAGAAGCTGTGGCTGTCCCACTCTTGGAGGTGTTCAAGGACAGGTTGGATGGGGGTTAGAGCAACCTAGGCTGGTGGAAGGTGTCCCTGCCCATGGCAAAGGGTGGGACTGGATGAGCTTTAAGGTTCCCCTCCAAGCCAAACCACTCGGTGACTCTATGATCCTACTTCACTACTTCTCCCAGGCCAGCTAAGGGCTCTCTTCAGGGAACGAGGGGATATGGGAAGGACTGGCATTGGGTAAATGCACACAGCTCAAGGCCAGCTTGGATGTGTCTTGGAGCAACCTGGGTTAGTGGAAAGTGTCCCTGCCCATGGCAGGGGGTGGAATTGGATGAGCTTTAAGGTCCTTTCCAACTCATACCAGTCTGTGATTCTGTGATGAACCCTCACCCCCTCCTCTCTCTGTGGGGCCAGAGGGCAGTATCCTTGGGGATAAGGGGAGATGGGAACCAGCCCCAAGCACCACGTGTTCCTGTGGCACACCCTTCTGCCACTTCTCAACCAGGTGTGCTCCCCATGGACCCACAGGCCAGGACAGCCCATTCCCAGGCTCATCCTCACTCCTCTCCAGCAATACCAGGGCAGGAGGCACATCTCCCAGCAGGACAGCTGCCCAGCAGGACCTTACCCTCTGCACAGCCCCCTCGAAGCTGGTGGAGATGGCAGCTGCTCGGGCCAGCTTGCTGAAATCAGGGGCTCCTCCAACATAAAGTGGCTCCTTCAGGTTCAGGATGGTGTGAAGCTCCTGAGGAGGAGAGAAGAGATGATGGAGAAGATGTCAGGGTACCCCTGGTTGTCCTGTGCAGGCCCAGGAGCTGGATTTGATGATGCTTTGTGGGTGCACTCCAATTTAGAATATTCTGTGATTCTATGAAAGGGGCCTCCAGGAAACCTCCTCATGCCAAGCTGTGAGGTCCCACCCACCAGCAGGCACCTGGAACAGGTTTCCTGTGAATTTAGTTTTGGGGAGATGCTGTTCTAATGCTCTCAGGTGTCAAAGCGGGGGGCTCTGGTTTTGTGTGACCCCCCCAAAACCAAGTAACCAAGTATCAGTCTCTCTGGGGGTGATGTTCAAACCCAGATTCCAGGGGGCTTCAGCTTGGGTTCATCTGGCTGTTACAGGTCCTCTACAAGCACATGGCTAGAGGAGGTTCTCCTGCATCCCATGTGGTGTGTGTTTGGAGGAGAAACCTCCCTGTCACCCTGAAATTCCAACCACCCAGCATGGAGAATCCCAGGTGAGTCTTCAACTGCAGGGTTTGCTGGGCAGGAATGATGTCCCTTCCTGGGCACCTGGGATGGAGCCAGGGGCACAGCAGAGATGGGGTTATATGGATCACTAATTAATGCTTTGTGGAGTTAAAAATGAGCAGATTAATTGAAATGCTTCCGAAACAAAATGTAACAACTGGCTGGGAATTAATGATGGAGGAGGAAACGAGTGTCTCTAATCTAAAGAGAACCTAAAGCTGCTCAGTCAGGTGGGAAGGGGAGTGGGTGAAACACTGAGATCTGGATGGACAACAAAAAAAGAACAAGGTGCCAATGGCAGATGAGATGGAGGTGTGGTGGTTCATACTTATCTTTACCTTACGGGATTTCTGGGATCCAGACAGCAGGGGAGGGAAAAACACAAATGAAAATCAAAGGGAGAGAGAAAAAGAGAAGAAAAAAGGGAGATCAGTGGGTGACATTGCAAGATGCAGGGCTGCAAGGCCCCCACTGCCACCAGTGCTGGGGTAGCCAGGGAGGGGAAGGGGGGCTGCAGAAGGTGACAGGAGGGTCACTGCCACCCAGGGATAAGCTGCACTCAGAGAGAAGCTTGAAAAGAGGAGAGCGAGGGGAGGAAGAAATCCCTTCTTTTGCAGGAATGCTGTGGAATCTGGATGCTGCACTTCTGGGTGGATCTTACATGAGTTCAGCAGCAATCAGTGCTTTTCCTGCACTATCAGCTTCCCAGCTGGAAAGGGGGGTTAAGGGAACCCCAGGGTTCTGCAGAGAGAAGCGCAGAGGGACAGGGGATGGGGGGAAGATGGAGAGGGAAGCTGCCAGCTGGGAAACAGAGAGAGGGCACTGATGGATTCAGCAGCAGCAGTGCCAAAGGGTTTTCCCTGCTCTGTCACCTCCTCCTGGCTGAGCTCGCTGTGCTGTGAGGGCTCTTGAGCCCCCACCATGAAGGGCACAGGCTCAAACTCACACCTACCACAGGTGCCTCGTGTACCTGCCCAGACACAGAGACAGTCAAGGACCTGCAAGAAAGGCTGGGGGGTTGTGTGTGTGTGTGAGGAGGGGGGGGCTCAGTCAAACACACTCCTGAAACCTGGCAAAGCCCCTGCAGCATTCTGTGCAGGGGACAGGCAGGGAGGAAGGGCTGGAAGAGATGTGCAGCTGCTGTCCTGCAGGGAGACAGGCATGCTCTGCCCACAGCATCCTTTCCTCCCCACGTCCTGCCCACTCCTCCACCCTTGAACCATGTGACACAGGGATTAAAAGGCCAGGAGCCTGGAAAATTCTCAGCTCACTCCATAGGTGACAGGAGCAGGGCTGGAAGCCCAGAGAGCTCTGCCTGAGCCACCAACTCACCGGTGACTCTCCCATCACCCTCTCGCCGTTGTTGATCCTCATTACCCCCTTGCGCCCGTTCCTCTCCAACAGGACACTTATCCAGGTGTTGAGGGGAACTGGTTCTTTGCTCCTGGTTGTGAGAAGGGAGGAGAAGACACAGAGGTGAGAGCTCTGCCATCCCCACCTGCAGACACAGCACTGAAAACCTCCCCTGCCCCAGCCTGCAGCCCTCCCTCACCTGAGCACAGCTGCCCCTTTGCCCAGGTCGTATCTGTACTCCAGGTGCCCATCATGTAAGGCCAGAGAGACAAAGTCTCCCTTGCCATCTGTCTTCTGGCCATTGTAGAAGATCATTCCGCTGGGGTTCTTGGCCAGGAACACAACCTCCAGGGACATTTCATTCCTAGGGAGAGAAGGATTATGGATACCCTCCAATCCAGCTGCCCACGTGCTCTCTTCCCCCATCCCTGGCAGAACTCTGCCTGCCCAGGACTACAGGCATGGCAGAGAGATGCCACCCCTGCGAGGCACCCTTGGCAGTGAGAGATACACCTGCCATGCTCAGGATGCTGCTCTGTGCTGTCTGTTCACCCACCACGTGGGTGATGCCCTCTCTCATTCCCTGGCACTTACTGCAGTTCAGGAACAAAGGTCTGCAGCCCATTCAGCTCCAGGTAGGAGAAGCCATTGAACTCCGGGAGGAAGGGCATGGTGTGGTCCTGCTCTGTCACTGGGCACAAACGGGGGAAATGGTGAGGAAGAGGAGGCAGAGCAGCTTCACCCAGTGCCCCAGAGCCACAGCAGGCATGGCCACCACCCAGGCTGGGGAAAATCAGCACCTTGAGCTCCACCCGCTTCCCCAAACCCGCTCCTCTGGCAGCTCTCCTGGCCCACCTCGCTCGCAGAAGTCTCCTTCCCGGCCCATGGGGCAGGCACACAGGGCACCTCCCTCTGGCAGCACCAGGCAGGTGGCAGGGGCATGGCAGGGCGAAGGGTCACAGGGGTTCCTCTCATCAGCACACGTTGGCCCTGCAGCAGGACAGGCAGCTTGTCACCTCAGCATCGCAAACCAGCAGTGATTTGGCCAGAGACCGACGCCCCTGATGTCTCCTGACACCCCCCCCAGTCCCTTCTCCTGGCTTAGCTTGGGCTCCCGTGACCCTACAACTGTCAGGTGATGCCCTTGCCTGACCACACCACTAACATGCAAGGGGAGGGTATTTTGTGCATGAGAACAAAAATATCCTGGCCTTTCTGCGCACATGAATATTCCAAAGGTATGGACTTCACAGGATGAGGCTTCCTCTCCACTTCGCCCTCCATCCCACTGCTGACACTCCCTTCCCAATTGGGATGACCCCGGAGGCTCTGGGATCCCTCAGGACCATCCAGCAGGATGAGGACCCCAGCCCTGCCCTGCCTGCAGCCCACTCTGATGACCCCGGAGGCTCTGGGATCCCTCAGGACCATCCAGCAGGACGAGGACCCCAGCCCTGCCCTGTCTGCAGCCCACTCTGATGACCCCGGAGGCTCTGGGATCCCTCAGGACCATCCAGCAGGACGAGGACCCCAGCCCTGCCCTGCCTGCAGCCCCCGTACCGGTGTAGGTGTGGAGACACTCGCAGTGGAACATCTCTGCCTCCTTGGCGTGGCAGATGCCGCCGTGGTGGCAGGGGTTGGGGTGGCAGGGGTCGTTGCCACACTCGCCCACCCCGCTGCCGTAGAGGACGTCGCTGCCCTTCTCCCGCAGGTCGTACATCTGGTTGTTCACGTCCAGGAGGCGGATGCAGCCCCTGAGCCCCGCGGTGGCCGTGGTCCGGTCTGCCACCCTGAGGGGACAGCAGGAGGGAGTCACTGCGGGCTGCTGTCCCCAAGGACAAACAGGGAGAGCCACTCCAAGCATCGTGCCAGGCTGTGCTCCCCCAGCAGGGCATCGTTCATGGAATTGTTTGGGTTGGAAAAGGGCTCTGAGACCATCGAGTGCAACTGTGACCGGTCAACCAACCACCTTGTCACTGGGGGCCACATCCAGCTGTGCCTTGTCCAGGGGTGGGGACTCCACCACCTCCCTGGGCAGCCCCTTCCAATGCCTCACTACCCTTTCCATGAGGAAATTCCTCCTGATGTCCAACCTGAGCCTCCTCTGGCACAGCTCGAGACTGTTTCCTCTTGTCCTGTCCCTTATTTCCTTGGGACAGAGCCCGACCCTCCCTGGCTCTCCCCTCCTGTCAGGGAGTTGCAGAGAGCAAGAAGCTCCCCCTGAGCCTCCTTTTCTCCAGGCTGAGCCCTCCCCCAGCTGCTCCTCATCACACTTGTGTTCCAGCCCCTTCCCCAGCTTCCTTCCCTTCTCTGGACTCACTCCAGCCCCTCCACGTCCTTCCTGAACCGAGGAGCCCAGAACTGGACACAGCACTCGAGATGCCTCACCCGTACAGACAGACAACCAATTAAGAAGCCCCCCCAGCCCCCTCTGAAGACACCAGCAGCTCCAGAGCCGCCCTGCAGTGATGGGGGACAGTGCCCACCCCACAACTCACACGGCCATCTGGTCCTCGGGTGCCCCCCCGATGAACAGGTCGGTGTCCAGGTTGAGCCCGTCGGTGCCCGGGGGGCTCTCCCCACTCACGTGGGGCTCCCCGTCCACGGAGAGCATCCCACTGCGCCGGTTCCTGTTCACCACCAGCTGGTGCCACTTGCCCAGCTCCACAGGGACCTTGCTGGTGATGATGCCGGTGCCAGAGCCCGTGTTAAACCTGGGGCAGAAAGAAGGGGAGGGGGCTGTGTCTGGGCCGTCCTAGAGAGAGGTGACAACTGTGCCACGTGTCCCAGGGAGAAGGTGGGAGCGCTTGGGAGACCCTCTCCCATGCCACCTTTGGAACAGGCTGCACTCTGAGCACACTCTGTCCACCCCTGAGCATCAGGACTGCCTGAGGACTCACATCCAGAGGGCTGCTCTCTACCTCACTTCATTCCAAATTTGCACCTCTGGCTTTTGGAATGGGAAAAAAAAAACCCAAACATCATTCCAGATCAGATTTCTGGGGCCTTTCTCCCTTTCTTTCTTCCCCATCCCCCCCCTCTCGCCCCCACATTTCTGTTCCCAGTACAAAAAAAAACCAAAAGCCACCAAAAAAAGACCTCTCACTTGCCCCAAAAAATCTACCTCCCACACCTTTCAGCTTTTCAAAACTCAAACCGAAATCAGTGAATTAACTTTGCTGAAAACTGCCAGAGGGAATGAGCTCCCCCAGCATTCCCACTACATCCAAAAAACACTTCTCCTCTCCTTGCCCATTTGGTTCTGATCGAGACACCACTTGGGGGGGGGCTCAGAATGCAAGTCCAAGCCCAGCATCCTCCCGGTGTCCCGCAGGGACCATTCTGGCAGGAGCAGCTCCTCTGCCCCTCCCTCAGCTGGGGCTGGGAGGACACCCACCTGAGCTCCACGAAGCCGCCCACCAGAGCCAGGGAGATGAAGTCCTTGCCACGGTTCTGGCCGTTGTAGAGCAGCAGCCCAGCGAGCTCCAGGGTCCTGAACTCCATGGCGATGCGCACCGTGTGGTACGCCTTCATCATCTTGAAGGCCAAGTAGGACTTGCCACCGAAGCTGGGGATGAAGTACCTGACAGCTGCAAGGGCCAGGGGAGGAATGAAGAGGGGATGGAGAAGAGGAGGGGGCAGAAAGACACAGAGCCTGATGTGAGCCCGGGAGCATTTTCTAGCTCTGCAGACGGAGGGATCTTGTGAAAGGGGAGAAAGAGGTTGGTTGTCTCCTCTAAACCCAAGATCACCTTGTCACCACCTCCCAGATACTCACACTGGTACCCACCAACCCCTCCTGTGATGCCATTCCCCATCCAGAGATTGCTCCCAGGCTTTAAAGATCGGTGGTGATGCTCCCCCACTAGCATCCCAACCAGCTCCTCCCAGTTAAAAACCAGTGCTGTTGGTCCTTTCATGCCCAGCTACTGCATCCCCTGTGACATCATCCGAGCTCTGCTGCACACACAGCTCCTCATAACTCAGCTTCCCTGCTCCTTGGATAATTTTTATCTCTCCTCCCAGAATCCCACATGACAGATTTACATTCATCACTCCAGGCTTTTGTTCGCTGTAGTTGAGGTTTTCCAAGGGATCTGGGAGGCCATGCCCTATTCAAATGAACAGGGCTGGACACCCACAGCTTTGAGAGCTCCAGATTATGGCTTTAGGGACAAAGCTTTTCAGGAATAAACACTCCCAGCCACCCAGAGTCCCCAGCATGACCCCAAACCATCAGTGGGAGCTCACAGTAAATAACAGCAGCTCTGGGTAAGCGTGCTGCCAGCCTCCAGCTGCCTGCTAAGCTGCTCCAAGCACTGGGAAATAGAACCTGGATTATCAGCACACATCTCCTGGTGCTTGGGGAGGGTGGCCAGTCCCTGGCAGTGTCACACTTGCAGTCAAGAGCTGCAGGGGACAGTGCCATGAGCTGAGATAACAAAGCAGCAGCTCCCAATCTCCCAGTGCGTGGGGGCACTGGTGGATCAGGAGTGGAGCCAGGGGCAAATTGCTCCTGGCACCTCACAGCCCTTTACAATGAATACTATAAGTACAACCTGCCGGGGCAGAGCCAAGAGTAAAGCTGATTGAATCAACCCCTGCAGTGCCAGGGCTAATTTTGGGGCTGGTTTGAATGCCTCCCCCCCATTCTCTACTCACTAGTCAATACGGTTTGCTGGAGTCGCCCAGTGAGGTTGTGGCTCTCCTTTCCTGGAAGTGGAAAGGTGGAGCCACCATCCCTGGAGGTGTTTGAGAAGGGACTGCATGTGGCACTTGGTGCCAAGGTCTAGTAGATGAGGTGGTGTTGGGTCAAAGCTTGGACTCAACAACCTCAGAAGTCTTTTCCAACCTAATTGATTGATCTTCCAACCTCATTAATTCTCTGATTCAAGGCCAAGCCGGACAGGGCTTGGAGGCAACCTGGTCTAGTGGGTGGCATCCCCGCCAACAGCAGACGGAACAAGATGACCTTTAAGGTCCCTCCCAACCCAATTCTGGCCTCCTGTGGTGGGAGGCACGTACTTTTCTCACACACAGCCCCTCCCTTTCCCGCAGGGCAGCTGCAGGTGAACTCCTTCCCGTCGTCCTCGCAGGTGCCCCCGTGCAGGCAGGGGTGGGACTCGCAGGGTCGGGGGGGTCTCCTCGTGGCCGGGGGCAGCCGGGTGGGCTTCCTGCGGGTGCTGGCAGGGAGGGTGGAGCTGGGCCTGCGGGTGCTGCCGAGTGCCACCGCCTTGGTGCCGGTTCTGCCCGCCGTGGTGGCCGCGGCGGCCGTGGTGAACCTTCGGGTGGTGGCCGGGGCCATGGTGGTGGCCGTGGTGGTGGTCACGGTGGTGGTGAAGAGCCTTGGGATCCAGTCTGGAACACAGCAGAGGGTGGGTGGAGGTTGGTGCTCTGTAGCCCTCTCTGGGGTGGGGGAAGCCCTGCAGGTGTGTCCCGTTGCCCTGTCTTTCCTGGGAAATTGCTGCTCCAGGTTTATCAGGGTGGACTAGGTTGGCCACCACCTCAGGAATACCAGGATGGGCTCCCTTTCCAGGGCTGAGGGCAGTGCCACATCTCCATCCCACAGCACTGTTGTTGCTATATGCCTTGAAAGAGTGGGGCAATTTTAACCCCTTATGGTTTCCCTGAGAGGAAAACAAGTCTGGACACACGGACTTTACTCGGCGCACAGGGAGGCCCTGGCACAGGTTGGGCAGAGAAGCTGTGGCTGCCCCATCCCTGAAAGTGTCCAAGGCCAGGTTGGATGAAAACTTGAGCAACCTGGGATAGTGGGAGGTGTCATTTCCCATGGCAGCGGGTGGAACTGGATGAGCTTTAAGGTCCCTTCCAACCCAAACCATTCCGTGATTCTGTAATTCTCTACCCTGGCACTGCCTGGGGAAGCTATTGATGGGCTGCTGCTACAGATGAAAAGCCCTGGCAAGACGAGAAGTGTCACCCTGCCCATCTGAAAGTCTAAACCACGAGAGGGGGACTGGCCACAGACAGAGTGGACTCACCGAAGTCCATGAATTTGACATGCTCCTGCTGGGGCTTCTTCACCAGGATGGTCTTTTTCTTGGAAGCTTTGATCTGCTTCAGCAGGGCCCCTTGGATATCAGCTGCCGTGTAGGATGTGGCTGATCACAGCCAGGAGGAGAAAGGAGAAAAAGAGGAGTGTAGATGCATCCAAATCATTCCTTTCCCAAGGAAGATGCTTCCATCCCTCTAGACACCAGCTTAGGGTGCACCTCCCCCCAGCTCTTCTCATATATTTTGACTTTTCTGGACAGAAGGCACAAAACTCAGCACATTTAAAGCAGCTTCATTCCTTCTTCTCGCCACACACAGGTTTCTCCAGCCAGCATTCCCACTGGGAATGCCTGCTCCCTCCCCAGGAAAGTGGGGATGCCACAGGGAATGCTCCCACCTGGGTCAAAGTGGGACTCCACGAAGACACGGACAGCGCTGCTCTGCCCCAGGTCTCGCACACGGATGCTCTTGAAATCCTTCTTGACATCAGAATTGCGGAAAAGCTCATCCAGCTGGTTGGTGGGGGGGTGGAGGAGAAAAGAGCACAACCTGATTAACGGGGAAAACCTGGGAAATGGCTCTTTTCAGACAAAGATCTTGAATCTCAGACAGTCTCTTTGGTTTCAGCCCCATAGGGGTTTGCATCCAACCAGTTGCAAGACACTGACACACAGAGAACAGGACTCTGCTGTGTTGGATGACAATTCCAGACAGTCCCTGTTCCTTATGGCCTGCAGGCAAAGGTAAGAATGGCATCCATAAACACTGTGGGACACCCCATGTTACCTGTGAGGAGGAGCAGAACAGAGCCAGGGCAGAGACACCTTGCAGTTCATCCAGGGATTTTCTATTGTGTGGCATCTAAGTCCTCCTGATCTCCTCTAAAGCTGTGTAAACCTGCTTAGGCACGTTGGAAAATCCCATAAAGCACTATTCTGCATCTTTAAGTGCCTGCCTGCCTTTTACAACTTGGCTTTTGGATACTGCAGGATTTGGCTGAAGTCACATGAAGGAGACAGTAGCAGTGCAAGGCTCACAGCAAGTCAGGGCTGTAACACCCCTGCCAGCTGTCTGTCCAGGCTGCTCTACCCACCAATTCCTTCCCTTGGCTTCAAGGCAAAGACAGAAGGCAGCAATTAACTAATTAGTGGTCCCACGGTACAGTGTCCCTTGTTAAATTTGGCATAGTGTTCAGGGGGGTGAAGGAGCACCTCCCAGCCAAGGGCATTTGCAGGCAGGTTGCACAGGGACCAGGTCTCTGCAGCACAGGGCTGTGGCAGGAGCTCTCAGCCCAGCCACAGATGCCTTTTGTGCCACGGTTTCATGTTCCCAGCCCAGAAAAACAGAAACCAGCAAAGGCCCTTAATGGATGAAGCAGTGAATGAAGCTTTTGTGAGCACATTCCCACCCTCAGACACAAGCCAGTGCTGTACTGGGAAACGCTGGTATTGTGGTGAAGAACTGCAGGAGCCATATGGTCCCTGAGCCAGGCACACATCTGCCTGGATGACAGCACTAAGGGCTTGCCAGCTCCTTCCTGCAGCTTGGAACCAGCTCCAAACGTGTTAATGCCCTTGCAAAGATGGTTTGTGTTTGCTGGGCCACCCTGCAGGCTCCAGTATAATGTTGTTACCTCACCCAGCACTGCCTCAGCACCCCCAAATGGACACACTGCCACCCAAAATCCACCTGCTCCCATACCTGGCAATGCAGGAGGTTTTCCTTAGGGATGGGAGACTGGATTTATACAAGGAGCTTCTCAAGTGGTGCAGCTGAACTGGAGGGTAAAAGGGGTTTGGATATATTTTTGTCTCAGGGCTTTTCCTGGAGATGAGGACAGTTTGGGAAATGCAAGAGGTTAAGGCAGAACTTCTTGTCTGAACAGTCCCACCACCAAGATCAGGCTGAGAAAGGACAATTTTTGACCCAGCACGTAACAAAGGAATGTTGTGACCAGGTGGGGATTGGCTTCTTCTCCCAGGTAACAAGTGGTAGGATGAAAAGAAATGGCCTCAAGTTGCACCAGGCGAGGTTTAGATTGGATATTAGGAAAAAATCCTTTACCAAAAGGGTGGTCAGGCATTGGAACAGGCTTCCCAAGGAGGGGTGGAATCACCATCCCTGGAAGTGTCCAAAAAACATGTGGACATGGTACTCAGGGTAAACACTGTGCTGGGTTAAGATGGACTTGATGATCTTGGAGGGCTTTTCCAGGCTTGATTCTGTGACTCCATGACCCCACGGTGTGGCAGGGTGTCCCCACTTCTGCCAAGGCCAGGAAATCCCTGCCCAGACCCCAGACAAGTGCCCAGGACTCACCGCACTCTCGATGCTCCTGGCCGTCTCCCCAAAGAGCTCTGACTTGGGGTCAGCCATCTCTGGGGTGTAGAACAGCTCCTGGCCTTCCACCTCCTCCAGGATGAGGACTCCTTGGAAGACTTTGGTAGCTGTGAGAGGGAAGGAACACAAGACAGGCAACCTTTAGTTGGCTCGTGGGCAGGGGGGAGGCGTGAGGCTGAGAGCCACAACGAGCGTCGGAGTCCCTGGGGGAAGGGGGATGGCAGTGTGTGGGTAGTGCCAGTGCTGGGGTTAGTCTGGATGGGTCTGGGACAGAGCCATGGAGGATTAGTATCACAGGGTGCTGGAGCAGATGGCAAGGACCAGGCTGGAGATGGCAGCTTTTACCATACGGATTCCTCTGAGCTCCGGCCCGGAGAGCAGCCCCCCTGCACCGGCTGAGTGACAAGAGAGACACGTTAGCAGGACAGTCAACATTCCAGGAGCAGACACGGGCATGCACGGGGCACAGGAGGGTGAAACCTGCGCTCTGGACAAGGAGGAGAGCTGTGCTGGGACAGGGAAGGACAGAGGACAGACCTGCCTAACCAGACTGAAACTGCAACAGGTCCCTTCCAGGAGGGCAGTGGGATGCAGAGCACAGAGAGATGCAGCTGTGGGCAACCACAAGGGAGATTCCCAGCAGCTGTGCTGTTGTGGGTTAAAAGGGGAATGTGGTGTCCAGAGGAAAAGAGGATGTCCTGCTGGAAGCCACAAGGACACTTTAGAAGGATCTCAGTGAGGAAATACCCGAGACATGGCCCCAAAACAACGATTTTCAGAGTAAGGAGGGTGCACATTTTCTGACAGAGCAGGGGGGGGTCTGTGCTTCCTCAGCATGTGGAAAGGGACTGGGAGCAGGAAGAAAAATCCCAGCTGGATTGGGGGAGCAGTGCACCCCTGGGAATCACTGTGAGAGTCAAAAATTCAGAGTCCTCAAGAAGTCCAGTAGGGACAGTGGGGATACAGCTGCTGTATCAGCACCAAACTGGTCCTGGTCCCAGCTCCCTTTACAGCCGTTGACCCAGGGAATCCAAGAAACTCCCCCATCCGCTGTAGTGCCAGGGGTGAGTTTGGCAGAATCCTGGGCAAAACACTGGTCGAATTTTTAAGGCTGTAGCTGGCAAGGAAGAAAGTGGTCACCTGAAGGAAGAGAACAGCATTGCTCTGGCTCCCCTCGTGAACAGCAGTGCCCACCTGAGCACCAAGGTTGGCTGCTGGGGGCTGTGGTAGGTGGGCACCCTGTCTGCCAGCTGCTGGGGCTCAGCACATCCCCGTGAACACCCCCTTGAAGGGACACAAGAGACCCCAGACTGGACACGGGACCATCCTCACTGCCAGCTGGGCAAGCACAGCACAGCACTGCCCTCCCTGGGCAGCTCTCCGTGGTACCCCACCCTCTGTGCACACTGTGGGAGCCCCCAGAAGGACCCCAAAACCCAGACCCAGGACAAATTCACCTGGGCAGTTGCTGCCTTCGGCATCAGCAGCCGCGGTCTTGCCGTCGGAGCAGCATCCCAGCGGGCTGTTGTAACACGTGGCCCTCTCGATGGCCGGGGTGGACGTCGCCTGGCCTTCCTCCACCTCCTCTTCCCCTGCAGGGCACCAAGAGGGGCGTTCAGCAGCAGCACTAAGACCTCATCTCTGCCTCAGAGGGGGAGGCTGAGCCACAGCTTCGCCACGCGCAGGGTTTTGGTTTATCCCACAACCAACCCGGAGCCCTCGGAGGGCACACTCACCAGCAGAGCCGGCCCCGCTGGATTCCTGGTCTCCACTGCTGCCCATCTCCTGGTCTCCACTGCCCTCAGCACTGCCTGACTCCCCGTAGGCAGGCTGGGTGGTGGGCAAGACCACCGGGGCGGTGGAGAGAGGGCGCACCGTGGTCTTGTACGCCCCGTGGGTCATCCACGGCGTCGTGGCCGGCCTGGCCGTCGTGACACGCCTGGTCGTGGGGTGCCCCCTTTCAGTGGGCTCGGCTTCCAGTGGCAGGGAGGTGGTGGGCAGCTCGGTGGGCTCCGGAGCCCGTGGGGTGAGGGGTGGGGGAAGGATGAGCCTGTCCGAGGGCAGCGTGGGCAGTGGCGTGGGAGGCGGCGGGTGACTCGTGTGGGGGATGGATTCTGGAAGGAGCAGCAAAAGGGGGAGGTGAGGAAAGGCTGGGATATTGGGCAGCAGGTCACAAAGCCCTGGAAACCCTCAGGTGCCTGCCCTGCATCTGCTGTGCCAGGAAATGGCATGGCATGGCGAGGAACTGCAGAAGGAGCAGCCAGAGCCACGTCAGGTCACAGAGCTGGCACTGCCCCCAGAGCAGCAGGCGTTGATTGTGGCACTGCCCCAGGGCAGCAGGCACTCCCCGTGGCACTGCCCCAGCCCCCAGAGCAGCAGGCACTGATTGTGGCAATGCCACAGCCCCCAGAGCAGCAGGCACTCACCGTGGCACTGCCCCAGGTGCTTCACTGTGATGACCTGGCCCTGCCGGCAGGCGATGGTCTTCAGCTGGCACTGGTCCCCATAAGTGACCCCATCAGAGCCACACACCTGGAGGGCAGAGGGGACATGTGAGCTGCACCCTCTGCCCTCCTCCAAGCAAAATAAACTGGTCTCTAAACGCTGGAAGAACTTTGAAGGAGTCCCTTTGAGGCACGGAGAGGATGGTCAGCACAGAGACACCAAGTGGGCTGTGGGAGGCTCAGAGGTGCCAGGTGGGGCACAGGGCATCCAGCTCTGCCAGGGGGGCATCTACAACTTGCACATCATCTTTCCCCGTGCAGCAAGGCAGTGACCAAACCTGCCCACCTGCTTCTTGTGGTGGTGGGGGAAGAGACATCAGCCCCCCCACACTGTCTGATGCAGATGAAGTACCACAGGTCTCTGCTCACCCCCCTCAGCCCCCCAGGCTGCCTCTCCCCCAGACCTTGGTCATGTTGGCCTCAGAGCACAGCGGGGACGGGCACTCGCAGTGGGCAAAGCCGTTGACTTCCACACACGAGGCCCCAAACTCGCAGCTCATCTCCTCACAGGATTTTGGGGCCGATGGGTCTGGTGGTGAAGGAAGAAGGAGGTGATCAAAGCACACACCAAGCACGCAGACACCACAATCCCACCCCTCCCAGGGACCCACCATCGTGCCCCTGTCGGTGCCCCACGCAGTCCCTCACCTTTCTCACAGCCAGTCATGCCCAGTTTGCTGCCATTGGGGCACTGGTTGCACTTCATGCCAGTGATGCCAGTCTTGCAGGAGCACAGCCCAGTCATCTGCTCGCAGTCGTCGCGCACTGAGCCCACCGGGTCGCAGTTGCAGGCTGGGCGAGGAGGGGAGGAGACACTGTTTTGCTGGTGGGTTTGTGGAGCCAACAGCAGACTCACTGCTCTCTTCACGTGGTTGGTGCCAATGGAGTCAGCATCAGTGGGAAAAATACTGCCTCATTCCTTCTACACCAAACCCATCCCTTCACACCTGCCACGTGCAGGGACGTGGGGCTCATGGACACCGGTCTAACAGCCCTGCAGAACATCTGGCCAGGAGCGTGTCCAAGGATGGAGACACTGCCTCGTAGCCAAGGTGAAGCAACAGCATCTGAGCAATGCTCCAGGCCACCCTTACCCTGGCATGGAGCAGGTCACCAAGCTTTGCTAAAACAACCACTGGAGGTGACTTACAATAGGACAAACAGTCAGTGGGTGACTTGCAAAAGGACAAACAGCTGCTAGAGGTGACTTAAAACAGGAGAAACAGCTGTTAGAGGTGTCTTATATGGGACAAAGAGCTGTTGGAGGCGACTTACAATGGGACAAAGAGCCACGGGAGGTGTCTTACAATGGGACAAACAGATGTTGGAGATGCCTTACAATAAGACTGACAGCCACTGGAGGTGCCTTACAATTGGGATAAACAGCTGTTGAAGGTACCTTACAATGGGACAAAGAGCTGTTGGAGGTGCCTTACAATGGGACAAGCAGCCACTGGAGGTGTCTCACAACAGGACCAATGCTGGGGCTCGTGGCTTTAGCATTAATACCCCCTCATGCCCCGCCGGGGCCGTGCCCAGGGGAGGGCCAGGCAGGGGTGGGTGCTGCCCCTCATTGCCCCACTCACGTGTGCAGCCGCTCTTGCTGTCGGTGACGATGCCGCGGAAGTTCCAGAAGCCGGGCTCGCAGCGGTCGCACTTGAGGCCCCCCACGCCAGGCTTGCAGGAGCACTGCCCCATCCCAGGGTCACAGGACCCCCCGTAGGAGCCGTAGGGGTTGCACTGGCAGGTGCCTGTGGGCACAGAGAGCGTTGGGGGGCTCAGACAGGGAGGAGGGGGTGCACACCAGGAACCCCGAGCTCCCAGCCGGGCCATAAGGGTGGTCTCGTGCTGGGCAGGAGGAGGTTTCAGCAGCTGCTCCCAACACTTCTCCTCTGTCCCTGCTCCAAGGGGGAGCTACCCCTCCAGGGATTAACCCACTGTCATCAAGAACTCCTCTCTCGTTAACATCAAAGGGGAAGGAAGCTATTAGAAGTTTATTATTAATTCATTAATTGGGAGCTTGATGGAGGGAAATGATCCAAAGATAGACAGAGAGGCGCTCTCCTTACCCACAGGGAGCAGTGGGAAAGGGACACGGGGCAAGGCTGGAGGGAAAGGGAGACCTGGGGAGCAGCAAGTAGGGTGCCATGAGTACATCCCCATGCTGCCAGAGGCAGGGAAATGGCATGTCCATGGATAAACCTGCCCCAGGGGCTTCAAGCTGCTGGTTAAGTGGTAATTACCCCCTGATGATTGATTACTGCCAGCACAGGGACACAGGTGGGACAAACCAGTGGGATACTGAACCCCAGTCAGTTGGGAAGCTGTGTCCATGGATTGGAGGGCAGGGCTTCCATCAGAGACACAAAGGATCATCCCTACCATAGTGATGCTAAAACCAAAATGCTCGTGCCCTCTGTAGCATCACCCTGACTGTCTAACCTCTGCCCAGCAGCCACCTCAACCTGCAGCACCCCCAAACCCTGCCAGGACACCTCTGGACATTCAATGCTGTTGCTTTATAAATGATCCAGCACATCACACAGCACTCCACCCTCATCAAACAGGCATGAACCCAGCACAGGCACAGCACGAGTTGTGTCTCCGCGGGGTGATGTGCTCCCTACCAGGCAGCCACAGCCTCAGCTGTTAAAGGGCTTGTTAATGCCTTTCAAAATGCTCCTCCTGGCTCTGATAATTATTTAATAAATATTAATGAAACACTGGCAAGCCCAGCTTCCTGCACAGTGCAGTCACCCACTAGTCAGTGGTCCTGGGGCAGCCTGTGGAAGGTCTCCAGGTGAACATACATGTTCTCTTCCACCTCATCCTGCAGATCAAGGAGATGTGGAACGTTCCTGTCACTGACTGGTGAAAGGTTCTGTGAGTCCAGCAACAGGCTGCAGGCACCACGGGCATAGCCTGGCACTAGGGACCCTTTTGGGGGCATCCAGCAGGGACTCAGTTCCAGACAAGTTGTGAGCTACCCTCCTGTCTTCCTGCATTTCAAAGGGATTGAGGCCTGGAAGCTGACTCAGCTTTTAGAAGGTCAAGAGCATCACTAGTAGACAGAGAAAGTGAAGCACATGTGCTGGGAGGTTGTACCCAGGTGGGGATCCATCCCTGATCCCATGTAACAAGTGACAGGATCAGAGGAAGTGGCCTCAAGTTGCCCCAGGGCAGGTTCAGATTGGCTATCAGGGAAAATTTCTTCACTGAAAAGGTGGTCAGGAATTGGAATAGGTTTCCCAGGGCAACCTGTGGTGGAATCACCATCCCTGGAAGTGTCCAAAAAAATCTTAGAGGACTTTTCCACCTTTAATGAATCCCTGATTCTAAGAATGGAGAGGATCCACCTTCATTTCCACTGGGATGGGACACCAAATCCTCCCTCCACCTCATCTCTCCTGCCTTCCAGCCACTCCTGAAGGTCCTTCACGCCACACCCCCCAGCTGTGAACACAACATCCACTCACTTGGGCATCCAGCTGCTCCCACTCCGAGCGCCAAGGTCATGTTGTCTGGGCAGCAGCCGTAGATGGTCTGGCTGCAGTGCACCACCAGCAGGGGTGGTGGGGTTGTGGCCAGGGCTGCAGAGCAAAGCAGAGGGGCACAGGTTAGTTTTGGCACGCAGGGATGCCTGCCCAATGGATGGATGGAACAGCAGGCAGCATTCCTGCAAAACCACCTTGTGGAGATGGTGGGAACGGGTGATGGGGTGAGGCCCTACCCTTGGCCAGGGAGAGCACAGGGCATGAAACAGGAATGATTCTGCAGCATCAGCAAACCAACAGGGACACAGTGAGCACTTCCTTGCTGGGGACCCCCAGAACTTGTGCCAGCCTTGGGGTGGGGGTGGCTGCCATGGTGGGGGGACTCACCACGGCAGGCTCCTTGGCCAGTGACATAGAGATCCTGGCGTTTCTCACACCGTGTCTTCTTCAGCTCACACTCGTTGGCGTAGGTCACACCATCAGAGCCACACACCTGCCAGGACACGGAGGGGAAGCCGCTCAGGGCACCCCCTGGCACAGGAGGACAAGTTCCCTATGCGGTGGGATGCCCTCTCCTGCCCAGGAAACACGCAGGGAGGCCCCATGGGAGAAGAGAGGAGGGGAGGGAGGGGTGCAGGGGCAGCCTGGGGGTCTCTGGGGGTCTCACCGGGCTGCGAGGCACGGCCAGGCAGGTGAAGTCACACACACAGCGATCGTCCTCGGCGTCCTCGTCCCACCAGCCCCCGAATTGCCGGCACCGGTCCTGCTCACACTCACTGCCATCCCCAGAGCCAGAGCCCCCCGAGCCACACTCTGCAAAGAAGGACCACCCTGGTGACACAGGGCTCACCCCCACCCCGGGAGAGGAGCAGAGGGAGTGGGGCCAAACCCCGTCCTGGCACCTGGGAATGCCCTGGACAGGGAAGGCAGCCCACAGATGCACACAGCCACGCACACCTGAGCAGACTGAACCCCTTCAGCACAAGCAACCCCAAAATCCTGGGCCCACATTGACTTGGATGCTTAGCCCAGGTGTCAAGGAAGATCCCTCTCTCTTGGACAAGGCAGATTCTCCCACCATTGATTGCACAGAGCTCACACAATGAAAGCTGCAAAAGGCTGTTTTAGCAGGGGATCTGAGGTCTTCCTCCTACAGCATCACTGCAGGAGCCAAACCAAGGATCCTGTGGCTACCTGGAGCTTCCTGCAGCCCAGCCAGGTGACAGCCATGCACAGCACGGGGACTGTCACTGGACTTAGTGGCAATTTGACTCCTTTTCCTGCTCTCCCAAACTCACTGTGCACAGGGAGATTGCTGCTGCTGATACGGAGACCAGAGCAGAGGAAGGGATAAGATTTGGGTTTAGAAGTTCTGTTAGGGAGATATTTTAAATATAAAAAGCCTGTCCCTAGCCTGGCTGCCTCTCTGTAAGATGCTCAGAGCTCCAGCAGCAAGAGAGATGTTGCTGATTTCAAAGGCTTCTTAAAGAGGAAGGGGGGGTGGGCTTGGAAGGGAAACCTGGCCCTTTTTATTGAGTGATCAAAGGCTGGGATTTGGCATTACACAGAGAATTATTTAAGCTCTTCTCCCAGAGGGGCATCAACCTGAAATTCCCCAAGGGGGGCTGTGATCAAACACCATGTTATGTCTTCCCCTCTCCTTAAGCTCTGCCATACACTGAAGTCCTTTCCAGCTCAACTACGTGGTCGACGAGCCACGGAATCTCAGCTCACCAGAGCAGGGAGGTTTTTGTGCCTCCCCTACTCAGATGTGGCCAGCAATAATCCACAGCCTTTCCCAAAGGGGGAAAACTCAGCAGGTTGAGTTTTCAGCCTGGCCAAGCAAGGTACAGCCAACCCCACAACCTTGCCTGGCACTCAGTCAATAGAACCACGGAATGGTTTGGGCTGGGACAGGCCTTAAGGACCATCTTGTTCCAAGCCCCCTGCCATGAGCCAAGATGCCAGGACCAGGTCCTGGACCCACTGGACCAGGTCACAGGCCAGGCCTTTGAGCAGCCCTGAAGCAGAGGGAGGCAAAGCACCAGCCATGCTCCTTTGCCCCAGGAACAGCTCCAGTGCCCCTGAATGAGACTTGCTGAAGTGTGACATTAAAGCAGCAGTAACTCCTTGCCCACCCCATTTGTGGCATCACCTCCCACCATGGCTGGGTACCGGGGAAATGGGGGTGGCAGGCAGGGTGCTGGGTGGCCAGGGGGCAAGGAGAGCATTGCTGGCACAGGACCTGCCGTGCTGGGCATGCTTGGGGTCTCACAGGGCTCTGTGCCCGAGCCCCACACCCGGAGCACACCCTGAGCAGCGCTCCCTTGGCAGTGGGGCACAGCAGAGCCCTCAGTCCTCCCTCCCCCTTGACATCCAGAGCAAGAGGAGCAACCTACCATCCTCACAGGGCCCTGTCCTGGCCACCTCGATGCTCTTCTTCTGCTGGCAGGAGGCCACGAGCAGCTGGCACTGGTTGTCGTAGGTGATGCCGTCGCTGCCGCACACCGGGGCCGGGGGCTGCCGCTCGCAGCGCGGGCACACGCACTGCCCACCCACACACCTGCTGCCAAAGGAGCACACCGTGCTGCCACACGACTCTGGGGACAGAGGGGGGCACACAGTCAGGGGGCACAGGGACTCTTGTGGCCAACTGACCCGTGTCACAGAGCGTTTCTGACCACCAGCAGCATCCACAGGTGCTGTGTCCAGCAGCTCCGTGTGCCCACCCTGAGCACCTCTGACCCCCACCAGCAGCTCCGTGTGCCCACCCTGAGCACCTCTGACCCCCACCAGCAGCTCCGTGTGCCCACCCTGAGCACCTCTGACCCCCACCAGCAGCTCTGTGTGCCCACTCTGAGCACCTCTGACCCACACCAGCAGCTCTGTCTGCCCACCCTGAACCCCAACCCCCACCAGCAGCTCTGTATGCCCACCCTGAACCCCGACTCCCACCAGCAGCTCTGTGTGCCCACCCTGAGCACTTCTGACTCTCATCAGCACCTACAGGTGAGGTGCCCTACAATTCTTTCTAGGACACCATCAAGAAATCCCATTTACTCTCATGGTGTGTTCTGACTTCAACCCACTGAGCACTGGGAGTCATCTGTCACACACAGTCATTCTTTCCCAAATTCAGGGAGGATGTCCATGCACAGCTCATCCCTGGAACACCAGACCCAGCTGGACAGGTTTTATGAGGCTCAAATCATTGCTTTTAGTGAAACAGCTTTTGTCTTAACGAAGAATCCAGCCAGGGCTTTTAATTCATTAAGAAATTAGCACAGACAGTTCCCTGGGCTGGGGAGTGGGGAGGAAACTCGGGAACAAAGAGGAATTAACCCCAGGGGATGGGGGGCAGGGAAAGCCATTGACATGAACTGCATGATCAAACAGACCCTCCATGCTTTCAGTTCTGGTGGTGAATATTAACATGTTTTTAGCCCAATTTCTTTGCTTGGCCCAATGGACACTAATCCAATTTCTTTACTTGGCTCACCAATTAACACAGAGAGGGGGGGCAGATACCACCTATGACGCACAGACGGGAAAACTAAACCAGCTGGCCACAAAAAGCTGCTTGAGAGACTCAAGATGCCCAATTCCTCCTAAGCCAAACGGCAAGACCACGCCAGACAAGGTGCAAAAGCCTCAGGCAGGGGTGTCCGCGCGACGAGCCAAGTCAAACCCACGAGATAAAACGCCCCATGAATGATGGATGAGCCTCGCACGGTCAGAGCCGGGCGGGCAGCAGGGACCCTGCAGTGGCAGCAGGAGGGGACAGGTCCCTGTGACAGGAGGGATGGAGGGGGGACCGCGGCGGACTCACTGCAGTGTCCTTGGGCAGCCACCACGATGTTGGTCTGCCGGGTGCAGGCGCGGACGTGCAGCTCGCACTCGCTGCCGTAGGTGTTGCCGTCGGAGCCGCACACGGGCTGCGAGGAGGGCACGCACTCCGTGGGGCACACGCAGCGCCCCGTCTCGGCCTCGCAGATGGCCCCGAACTGGCACTTGCCACAGCGGTCTGTGCAGGGGAAGGGCAAAGAAAGGCAGGAGGAGGTTAAAACAGCCCGTGCGGGCAGGGATCGCTGTCTAACCGCGCCTGTGGGTTGGAAGGGACCTTCAGGTTCGTGTCGTTTCGCCCCCCTGCCATGGGCAGGGACGCCTTCCACGGGCAGGGACGCCTTCCACGGGCAGGGACACCTCCCACTAGTCCAGTTTGCTCCAAGCACCGTCCAACCTCGCCTTGGGCACTTCGAGGGATGGGGCAGCCACAGCTTCTCCGGGCAACCCGTGCCAGGGACTCACCAGCCCCATAGGGGGGATTTCTTCTTAATATCCCATCTAAACCTACTAATGAAGATCTAAATCCACGCAATGCAGAAATAAAACCTCACTGCTCCCACCTCCCCCTGCAGATGCCTCAGCTTTTCGGGACCAGCAGCCTCAGGGCACGGGGCGAGGGAGTGAGGAGAGGGATGTGGGAGGAGGGAGAGGCTGGGAGGCAGAAAGGCAGGAACTGCTTGTGAAAGCCATCAGGGCCAGGAGTATCGTGATGAAATGTCACTGTGGCTGTGTGCTGGCAGAGCTGGAGAGGGGGTGGCTGAGTGTGGGGCTGAGAGCAATTATGGGGAGCAATAAATCAGCCCCAGGCTCACAGGAGGAGCAGAGCCTCCCCAGCAACCAGGCTCCCAGGGGAGAGAGGCAGCAGGATTCCTGCATGGCAGGGCAGCAGGATGGGAAGAGGTGGCTGCCTGGGAAGGGGGATACCACCTTCCCCTCGTTTAGCAGGGCACCAGCAGTGCTGGATGCAGGTGTAGCATCACATGTCACGGTGCCCTGCCACCTCCCCAGCAGGACCCCCAGCCTGCAGCAGATACACAGGGCACAGAAGGGCAGGTTGGGGGCAGAGAAGACATTTATCTTCATAACTCACTCTCAAAGCAGCTTTCACTCCTTACAGGAGAGACCAGACTCCAGACAGCACATCTCCTGACTCCTGGGTATTTACTAATTCACGGCTTCATTCTTCTCCTTCAGACAAACAGCCCTCTTTCTTCCCCTCCCTGCCACTCATTTCAGGAGGAATTTGGCTCAAAGGTGGTTTTCCTTATTTTTCTTTCACACAGCAGCTGCTGCCTTCACATGGGGGAGGGAAGATGCACCAACCCCCTGCTCTGTTCGTGCTGTTGGCCAGGAGGTTTCTATCTATGGCACAAATCCTGCAGCCATGCACAGGCTCTGCAGGTCAAGAGAGGGGCTGCTGAAGGCAGCCAACTCCTGACACCCAGCCTGAAGGTTTGGGACAAAACTGTGTTTTCATAAAACTGCAATGAGCCCAGCCCTACCTGAACAGATTTTGTCCCAGGAGAACCCAGTTAGCCTGGGCTGTGCTGTCTGCAAATGCTCTCTGATTGGCAAAGCTGGCACAGAGAGTGAGCCTGCAGATGGAAGTGCTTGGAACAGGTTCCCCAGGGCAGTGGGCACAGTCCCAAGGCTGTCAGAGCTCAAGGAACACTTGGACAATGCTCTCAGGGACAGGGTGGGATGGTTGGGGTGTCCTGAGCAGGAGCAGGGGTTGGGCTCTGATCCTTGTGTGTCCCTTCCAACTCAGGGCATTCTGTGATTCTGTGCTGTGTAAGGGTCTGAGTTGCATATGTGTGGTGAGTTCCCACTAGGGAAGAGGATGAACCCTCCTTACTTCATCCCCTGCCTCTAACCCAGCTGCCTTCTCTCCAGGGCAGCCTGGGGAAGGTCTGCTGGGTAAGGGGACAATGCAGGGCTGGTGTGCATAGGGGGGCAACTCCCACCTGCCTCACCCCCAGCTTTCCCCACTCCCTCACACCCCTTGGTGAGGAAGGTAGAGTTCAGGATGGACACTGGATTTTCTCCCACCATCTTTTTCCTGAATCTGAAGAAGCACAACCCAAACCCCCTCCCTTCCCATGGCCAGGGCCTCATCTGTGCTTAAGTCACTGTTGACTCCCGGTAAGGACACCTGGGCTGTGGTCAACCAAGGAGGAGGAGGAAAAAAAGGAGGAGGAAAAAAAAAAGGAGGAGGAAAAAAAAAAGGAGGAGGAAAAAAATAAAGGAGGAGAAAAAAAAGGAGGAGGGAAGAAAAGGAGGAGGGAAGAAAAGGAGGAGGGAAGAAAAGGAGGAGGGAAGAAAAGGAGGAGGGAAGAAAAGGAGGAGGGAAGAAAAGGAGGAGGGAAGAAAAGGAGGAGGGAAGAAAAGGAGGAGGGAAGAAAAGGAGGAGGGAAGAAAAGGAGGAGGGAAGAAAAGGAGGAGGGAAGAAAAGGAGGAGGGAAGAAAAGGAGGAGGGAAGAAAAGGAGGAGGGAAGAAAAGGAGGAGGGAAGAAAAGGAGGAGGGAAGAAAAGGAGGAGGGAAGAAAAGGAGGAGGGAAGAAAAGGAGGAGGGAAGAAAAGGAGGAGGGAAGAAAAGGAGGAGGGAAGAAAAGGAGGAGGGAAGAAAAGGAGGAGGGAAGAAAAGGAGGAGGGAAGAAAAGGAGGAGGGAAGAAAAGGAGGAGGGAAGAAAAGGAGGAGGGAAGAAAAGGAGGAGGGAAGAAAAGGAGGAGGGAAGAAAAGGAGGAGGGAAGAAAAGGAGGAGGGAAGAAAAGGAGGAGGGAAGAAAAGGAGGAGGGAAGAAAAGGAGGAGGGAAGAAAAGGAGGAGGGAAGAAAAGGAGGAGGGAAGAAAAGGAGGAGGGAAGAAAAGGAGGAGGGAAGAAAAGGAGGAGGGAAGAAAAGGAGGAGGGAAGAAAAGGAGGAGGGAAGAAAAGGAGGAGGGAAGAAAAGGAGGAGGGAAGAAAAGGAGGAGGAAAGAAAAGCAGGAGAAGGAATTCCCTGAGCCAGTTTCTTACCACAGGGCCCTTTGTGCTTCACCCTGATGTCCCTCTTGAGCACACAGGCCATGGAGTCCAGCTCGCAGGGGTTGCCGTAGGTGCGGTTGTCGGTGCCACACACGGGGTCGTAGCGGCCCTGGCACACCTGCTGGCACTCACACACGGGCTCCTGGTTCTTCACCACACAGGTGGCCCCAAAGGTGCACTCCACGCTCAGGCAGGGGCTGGGTGTGCCCAGGTCTGCAGAGGGGACACAGAAAGGCAGTGGGCTCAGTCAGCTGCTCCCCCGGCTCCCTGAGCACTGAGCACAGCAAGGCATGCCAGCAGCCCCAGCCACAGCACCTCACCTGCCACCCCCCCAAGCCACAGAGCTCCTGGCCTTGCCCCCAGCCCAGCCCCTGTGCCCTCCATGCCACCCCGACATGCCTGGCTCAGCGTGGGCCCCATGCTTGGCAGAGGTTAGGGATGGGAAGCAGGCACAAGGTCTTCTCCCTGCACACCACGACCGGGACTCCTGCCTCACCTCCTCCCTCCCATCACCAGCCCAGGGAGATCCTGCCCCAGAGAAAGGGGATCAGCAGCACTTGCAGAACCTTCAGTAGCCAAAAAGCTCACAGAGGAAAAGTTCCTTTCACTGAGATCCACATCCTCAGGATCACACCAGCCCCATAACAGCTCATCCTAATAGCCACCGTGGCAAAGCCAAGGAAGGCCTGGCTGGAGGGGACACCTGCATTTGGCTCCACCACACATCCCAGATCTCTCCTCTCCCATCCCCTCCTCAGGCCAGGGAGAGGCCACGGGGCAGGATGAAGAGACGTGTCCTTCCTTCAGCCCAGTCCTCAGGCACGTGGCTCCAGCAGAGCCCTGGGGCTCCCTGGGGATGGGCAATGCCCCATGGCACGGGCTTCAGGCTGGGAAGCAGCACCCCCTCTGCTCAACCACAGCCAAGCACACCTTCCCTGTGGTGACAAGGTGAGCGGCCAGCACTGAGAGCAAGGAACACATCTGGCCGTGTCCAAATCCCTGGGACAGCTCTGCAACTGCTGGCAGGGAGAACCCTGGGGTTCCTCCCAGTTCCCAGCCAGATTCCTGCAGCCAGGAATTCCCCCCACCACCCAGGAGCCAAGCCAGGCAAGTAAAAGGCAGGAGTGGCATTGCTGCTGGGGACAGACCCAGCACTGCCCAGTGACCCTCCTCGTGCCTCAAAGACAAAAACCCAGAGGACCTGGGGCAAGGAAAGGCCACTGATCTGATCTATGCCGAACACTGACAAGGACACACAACAAAACACATGTGGGGAACAGACAGTGCAGCCAAGGGGAGATGGATGCAACAGGCAGACACAGCACAGCCCCACCACCAACACCCGGAGAGAGTCAGGCACAGAGTAGAGTGTGGTGGGAAAGGTCCTTCTGGAGCTGCTGGAGTGGCACTGGGCACCTCCCCTGCCAGGACCACGGTGGGGGTACATCTGCAGAGCAAGAGCAAGGCTTGAGCCCTCAGGAGTCTGGCTGCATGCTGTCAGCCAGGGAGAAATGGCCCAACATGGACACAGGCACGCCTGGGTTTGGGATCCAGCTCTTCAGGAAGCACCTACCAAGTCAAAGCTTAGAGCCGAGGGTCTGCAAAGGAACAGGGAAGAGGGGGACAGTTGAAGCACAGGGCAACCACTCCAACCCAGCCTTTTCAGCTGTGTCCCCAACTTCCCTGCAGCTGAGGAGTGTGGGAGCAGTCCCCAAGCACCAGGAGCAGCAGAGCTCAGCCCTGTGGTGCTGCTCACATCTGCCTCTGCTTCGCTTTATAAAACATCTGTACCATAATCATGTCCCCCAAGCACAGAGACACAAGTTTGCGTGGAGAAAGCACCTCTGCTGGACACAATCATGGCAGGCATGATGCAAATATATCCCCTCATTTTGAAATGCAGACTCACACTTGCCTGGGGAAGCAAAGGAGTAGTGAGTGAGAGCACAGGGAGGTGCCAGCCCTGATGGAGAACAGTGCCCTGACACTCCTTGCCCTTCCTAAGCAGATAAACCTGGGTAGATGCAGCACATGAAGTTCCTTCACAGGCCCAAATCTCAGGCTGTGAAATTTCACACACAGCCCTGAGCACCTCCAGACATCACTGGGGGTTTTGGCAGCAGTGCTGCTGTGGGTGGGTGTGACAAGGACCTACCGAGCTGTTCTATAATCAAGACCTGCTTTGGTTCCTGGTCCTTCTCCATCTTGTAGACAGAGAAATCCATGCACAGAGAAAGCAAAATGCTCTTTCTGCACCCTGGGTGACTCCAGGGCTTGGTCCCTCACTTGCTGTCACACTTGGAAGTGTTCAAGACCAGCCTGGATGGGGCTTGGAGCAACCTGATCTAGTGGAAGGTGTCCCTGCCCACAGCAGGCGGGGTTTGGAAGTGGATGAAATCTAAGATCCCTTCCACCCCGAGCCATTCCATGATTCTGTGCAGACACCTAACCAAGCCTCTGGGGACACTGAGCTCTCCTGCCAGCCCAGCTGAGGATGCCCATGGAGAAGAGGCTCTGAAGTTGCCTTGTAACCCAGCACACCCCACCAATCTGTGCCTGTGGCACCCAGTGGGCTCCAGCACCAGCTCCACAGGGAAATATTCCTCGGGAAGAACCACTTCTGAGCAGAGAGAGCTACTCAGTGCTTCCAAAAGGCACATGGTACTTTGCTGGACACCAGAGAGGAAAGCTGGGATCCCTGCAGAGCCCCTGCCCACGGGATTGGCACAGCCAAGCAGGACACACACTACGAGGAGCAAAGGGACAAGCACCACAGTCCCAGGCAGGCAAAAAACTCCAGGAAGGAGGAGGGGGGGGAAGAAAGGGGGGTTAGTTGGGGGCAAAAGGAGAGGTAAGATCAACCAGGAGCAGTCCAGAGTGATGCCCCAGCCCAAGGAGGGGCTTGCTAAGGAGTGGGGGGCTCACAGCACCCACCTCTGCTCCCACTCTCATTTGCCTCGAAGGGTCAGGCATCGGACAAGACCCCACTGCACTGCCAGGCATTTCCATTCCAGCAGGAAGTGTTTGGGGCGAGGGATGGGAGCAAAACCGGGGCAATCTCTCCATCCCAGGGGCTCTCAAGCAAAACTAGAGAGGTTGGGGAGAAGTGAGAGGAGGCCAGGACTGGCACTGGCTACGGAGAAGGGGGCAGAGCCGACCTCCCAGCAGAGATGTCCGGGTAGGGAGCAGAGGGTGATGCGAGGACACAACTCCTTCCTCCACACAGGCAACACTGTAAAACACAAGACACAGACGAAAAAGGAAAGAGAGAGAAAGAGGGAGGGAGAAAGAGAAGAAGGGGAGAGGAGAGAGAGGCAGGGAGGAAAAGACAGATGCAACTACAGACACCTTCCTTCCCTCCACCTCCTGTCCACATCAGCCTTATCCCATCCCTCCTTGCTCAGCTGCACTATCACAGTGCCAAAGTAGAGAAGGATTAAAAATCAGGCTTGGACTGTTTTGTTTGGCTTTGCCTCCTTTGCCTGGCTGCTGGAAAAGACAGCAGAGAGCCCAGAGTTTATTAGACAGGTGTGTGTGAGAGATTAAAACGCTGTGACCACACTAACAGGCTCTTTCATTCCCTCCCCTTTCCCAGCTCTGTGCACCTCCTGCATTCCCACAGCACCAAGGCATGGATGAACTCACTGAGCTCAGAGAAGATGCTTTGCTAAGCTGATGGGGAGTGAAAAAGCTGCCCACATCTCATGGGGGCCGGCGACAGGATTGCCTGGAGCTGTCACGTGGACTTTGGGATCCCAGGCTTTGGCAGACAGAGCCCCAGTTTTGATTTATTCCCCCAGAATATCACCCTTTTCACTGCTGTCCCACAAGGATGTGGTTCCTGAAAACACATCTGCTGTCCTCACCTGGAGGAAGAGAAGTTGATGGGAAGCTAAAATAGAGTGAGATGGAGAGAGGAACGACAGGTGCATCAGGACCATATCCTGCTGTCTGATGGCCTCCCTCCATGGAATATGGTGGGAATGATGCATGGCTGACACAAACAGCACCAGTTCCCTGCTCATCCTAGAAATCTGGGAAGCCTTGGCCTCTAAAAGAGGCACAGGGAGGGTTTGTAGGGAGCCCAGGGCACCAGGGATGCAAACAACCACCCCCGGCGCTGCTGCTGCAGGATCCCAGCCCTCCCTGTAGGTAAAACTTGGGGAACTGACTCCTAACCATTCATCCCCCAGAAACACAGGGAGACAGACAATTCCAAATAACAGCTGTGATTATATTGAGTGTGATTTTGGGAGCCTGACAAACGGTTTTCAAGCAGCTGGGTCTGGCAGCTCTAAAAACCTACAGCAGGAGCACAAAGCCAACAAAACAGATCCACAACATGGGGCCTAATTCCCAAGTACTTCAGGAGGCTTAATACAGCTGATACCTTATAAAAACATCAGCTTAAAATAATAGGACACAGTTCCAGAGCTAGTAAAAACCAAACTGAGCTGAAATGAACAGTCCTTCCAACTCATACAAATCAATCCAGTGACTGTGATTTAACCTTCATTTTCTGTGTGATAATTTTCAAATTGGACATCCCCAACATCCTAGGGACTCAAAGCCCCATCCTATCACATGCTCCTGAAAAAAGATCCATTGGAAAGGTCAAAAGCTTCTCCTAGAGACAAGACAAAGACATGGTGAGATCTCCAGAGAGCAGGCATGCTGGAAAGAGTTCCTTATGGAGAGTACCTGGAGCTGAGAGAAGCAGACAGGCATGGAGGGGAGGGCATGGAAGGAGCTTGGAGGGAGACTGGCACTACCCTGGGAAGTGGAGGAATGAATGGCATGGGCTGCAGGGAACTGCGTGGTGGTGAATGAGAGAAACCAGCTGGACATCACAGACATCACTTTGCTTTAAACACAAAGATTCTCCCCCGTGTCCCCGAGCACATCAGACACAAGACAGGAGCACGGGGGAACACATGCACACACACACACACACACACACACACACACAGGGACTGCTGCCTGCTGGGAGGAGAAAGGACAGGCAGCAACAGATCCTCAGGCTCTGCTGGCACACAGGACCGAGGAGAGCCCGTGCCTTGCTCAGTGGGCACCCACCCACACTCACCTGCAGCTCTCCAGCATCACTCCCTGCACGGAAGGATGGGCACAAAGGAGGGCACCTGATGCTGGGGGGAGCATCATCCCTGAGGGCAACCAGTGCTTACCACAGGGTCCACTGTGCTTCACGGGGATGGCAGCCTTCTGGTGGCACTCTGCCTTCTGGCGCTCGCAGTCGTTGCCGTAGGTGCGGCTGTCGCGGGCACAGACGGGCTGGAAGGCGCCGTCGCAGCTGATGCGGTCGCAGGAGCAGCGCAGGGTCCCCCGGCGGTTCAGGCACACCCCGCTGAACTTACACTCGTCCCTGCACTTGTCTGGGGAGGGGGAGAGCAGAGAACGGCTCACACCCACCCACCCGGCCCGGGGGGCGAGGGGGGAAAGGGGTGGAGCGGCGGGGGAGTGAGAATGGTCCGAGGGGTGGGGAGAGGTGGAGAGGGGAGCAGAGGGGGGAAAGAGGGGAGCAGAGAGAGGAGTAGAGAGGGGGGCGAAGAGGGGCACAGGGGAGAGCAGAGGAGAGGAGAGAGGAGCAGGGGAGAGCAGAGAGGCACAAAAGGAGAGCAGAGGGGCGCAGGGGAGAGCAGGGGAGAGCAGAGGGGAGCAGAGAAGTACTTACCCTGCTGCTGGCACTGCCCTGAACGCACCTTCTGGATCTCCAGGCCCCGGATGGCCCCCGAGCGTGCCATGACACACTCGTTGTCGTAGGTGATGCCGTCGTCCCCGCACACGGGCTCCCTCCGCGGCGGGCATCCCTCGGGGCGCGGGAGCAGCTCTGCCTGCCTCGTCCGGGGGTTCACCCGGCAAACGCGGTTCATGTCGTTGAGGACGCCTTTGCAGGGGTCTGTGCACAGAGCAGAGAGTCGGGCACCACCATTCCCTGCCCACGGGGCTGCTTCCCAGGCTCTCCTCCTCCCCTGAGCGGCCCCGAGAGCTCTGCAGCTTCCCTGGTGGCACTGTGTGTCTGTCTGTTCCCCGACACCGGGCTCTGACCATGTAGGACTTTTATTGAGCTGCACACACCATGGATATATGTGACCTTTTCAAATGGACCACTGGTGGGATGAGCTCTGCCTTTTTTCCCCCATCCCGAGCCTTCACTCCCCTCTGATTCTCTTCTGACCCAGGGGAATCTCCAGAGTCCAAAGGTGTTTGCTGGACATCACAAGGTGCTTGGTACTCCCATCCCACTCCTTCCACTCTCCTTCCCTCCCTGTCTTCCCAAAGTGCTGGAAGAACCCTGAAAGCAGCCAGGGCCACATGCTGCCAAGCCACACAGCTCTAATCTAGGTTTAGGCTCTAATCTAGGCTTATCTGGATCCCACTGTCTGATAAGCTGAGCTCACTTTAGAAGGCAAAACAGGTGCCTCCTGATCACTAATCCCTGCTCTAGCCCTGGGATTTTCCCTTCCTTGCCAAGCAGGCACCTGGAGAGTGCTGATTCATTGTCTGCAATTGCAGAAGCACCATGGGATGTTCCCACCCTTTAATCCCACTAGTCTGAAATCCAGGCTGACAAGGGGAGGACGCAATAGAACACCCCCAGTTTCCCAACAGAGGGACCTCCCTCTTGGGCATCCCCACATCCCATGGAGAAGACTGGCCCAGGACAGGCTCACAGCTGAATTCTTTTGCTTTGTCCATTTTAATGTGGAAATGAAGTGGTTTGCCTATCCCCACTCTCCCCTACATCCAAGCACATCCTCAAGCCATACAGCCCACCCAAGAGAGTCCCAATACCTTCAAGTATTTTCAGGTCCTACAGCCCAGCTGCTTCAACCCAGACTGCCTGAGCTTCTGCTGATGCCCAGCTAAAATCAGGAGGTCCTCCGAGCTTATTCTCTGCCCTAGAAACCTGGAGCACCCTGAATGACATCACCTCCTTCCCACCTCCCTCCTGCACCCATCTCGTCCCACTTGGAGCAGCGAAAGCGCAACGAAAGGTTTCCAGCCCTGTCCCAAAACACTCCCACACTGCTTCCCCCTGGGACAAACACTGGGCTGGCACGTGTCCTGGCTGATCTCATGCTTTTTCTAATGAATACAGTTGCTTGTAATTACCAGTGTCCACAACCACCACGAGCCAAGGAGGAATCCAGCCTCGGAGCTCGGGACTGACTGTGCCCCGGGATCTGTGCCTGGCGGGATGCTTTAATTAGCAGGAGCTGCCTGGGATGTGGTGAGCAGCAGGCTCCTTGCCAAAAGCACAGCCGGGGGACTCTGCTCAGGGGAGCAGCAGGAGGGAAAGGAGGTGGCACAGATGTTGGAATTGCTCTCTAGGTCAGCAGGTCCTGAGCAGAAACACCCGTGGCACTTGGCTGCGTTTCAGAAGCTGTCACACACAGGCTGATCTTCCCCTACCCAAACCGACCCATTTCTGCCCAAACCAACCTTTTTTGCTGTCCAAACTGACCTTTTTCTGCCCAGGCTGACCTTTGTGAGCTGATGCCAGCGGGCACACAGCCAAACTGTTCCCCCCAACCCCTCCCGTTTCCCACCGATCTGCCCTCAATATCCCCGACCCAGGTGGAAACATTTTTAATTCCCCCCTTTTTTCCCCCCAAGTATTTCAAGCCCCCCAGGGCAGGGTGGAGGGGGCAGAGGACTCACCACAGGGGCCATCAAACTTCTTGAACACGTTCTCCTGCTTGTCACAGGCGTGCTTGTTGAGGTGGCACTCGCTGCGATAGTCGCGGCCGTCGCTGCCGCACACGGGATTTTCGGGGATGCCGCTGCAGGACGAGGGGCACACACACTTGGCCGACTGGCCATCGGTGGAGCGGACGCAGGTGCTGCCAAAACTGCAGGTCACCTCGGCACAGGGGTCCTTGGAGCCTGGTGGGGAGAGGAGGGGGCACGGCACAGGTGTGAGCGCAGGCCAGGTGTGAGCACAGCCCCGGTGCTCCCGCGCCGCGCTCCTTCCTCCAACGGGACAAATGACCCCGTTGGGGTTGGATATGGGGCTTATGTGGGATAACCAGGGCACTCAGACAGCCCTGCTCCTCCAGGTGCCCAAAACCATGCCCAGCACCAGGAGGTGTCCTCCCCTCAGCTTCAGTGCAGCGCCATGTACCTGCTCCCGAGCAGCCACAGGGACAGGCGGGATGGGGAGGGTGTAGGATCAGCCCAAGGCACACAAGGAAGGAGCTTCCTCCTCACCTGGTTCTTCTCCTCGCCAAACCTCTCAGCCTGACTCCTGCAGGCTCCCTTCCCTGCACATGCTCTCTGAGGGAGCCTCTTGCTCCAGCAAAAGAGGGTCCTCAAGGCACCTCCTGCAAGCCCTAATTAGAGGAAGAGCTCAAGGAGCAATTTCCTCATACACAAGGAAGGGCCAAAATCTGCCAGCCTTTTTGCTCTTTTTTTCTTTATGTGTCCCTTTATGATTTTAAACAAATCTCTCAGTTCTCTGTCCCCTGTGACAAGAGCCCCAGCAGGAGGGCTGGGTGTGGATTTATGGCAAAGCCAGCGCGCTGTGTGAGAGAAAGGTCAAGTTAATTTACTCAGAGCTGAGGAGACCGGGGGTCTCATTTACACAGCTCCTCGCTCACAGCTGCTGAATGCCAGGCTGGGGAAGGGCTTTTATCATCCTACCCAGCCTGTGCAGGTGTCAGCTCTGACTTCCAGCTGTGGCAGATGGGACCCACCCTGGGGAGGCGGTGTGGGGCAGCAGGTAGAGGTGTCACACGCGTCTTCCTTGAACAGCCCTCGGCCATCATTTTGCTTTCTTATTCCAATCTGCTGATCACCAGGGCAGAGCTGCTGATTCTCTCACTGTCCCTTCCCCTCAGACCTCTCCCCATCACCCACGACACCAGAGACGCCCAAGAACAGGTTTGCCACCCACCCCTTGAACAGCCTTTGGCCATCATTTTGCCTCCTTATTACACTCAGCTGATCACCAAGGCAGAGCTGATGATTCCCTCAGTGACCCTTCCCATCAGACGCATCCCCATCACCCAGGAAGGACATCAGGGATGCCCAAGAGTGGGCTGTTCCTATGGGGCTGCCATGGACCACTCAAACAGCCTTTGGCCATCATTTTGCCTCCTTATTACACTCAGCTGATCACCAAGGCAGAGCTGATGATTCCCTCAGTGACCCTTCCCATCAGACACATCCCCAGCACCCAGGACATCACCAGCACCACACTGATGACGTGAGCTCAGGACAAGCCCCCCTGGACCCCTACATGAACATCCTGCCCTCACTCACCACACGGCCCTTTGCTGATGACCTTGATCCTCCTCTGCTGGTTGCACTGAGCCTTCTCCAGCTCACACTCGTTGCTGTAGGTGGAGTAATCCGAGCCACAGACAGGAGCCACCACGACAGGACAGGCTGTCTTCTTGCAGACACAGGAGGCCTGGGAGGGGTCGGTGGAGCTCCTCTCGCACACGGCCCCGAAGCCGCACAGCATCCCCCGGCACACTGCGGGCACAGACACGGAGCCAGGGGTGAGCCACGGCCCCTCTGCCCACAGCAGGGCTGCAGGGGGATGCACCCACCCGTGCCACCCCTCCCTTCCCTGCCACACCTGCCCACACCACCCAGGCTCGTGGAGAGGGACTGCCAGGGATGGCAGAGGATGCTCCAGGCACGGTAAGGTCCTTCCCTGGCTCAAAAGGCAAGGATTTCACCATGTTGCCTCTTGCTGCTTGCCAGGGATCTTCTCCTGGGACACCAGGGGTGACACATTTGAGAAACAGGGGCACCCAGCCACAGTTCCAGAGCCATCCACTCCAAAGCCACCAGAACAAGGGTCTGCCCTGCCAGGGCTGCTGTACCCTGAGCCCCCACCTCCTGCCTGTGCCCAGCAAAGACACAGGTAGCTTCAGCACCTGATGCACGGAGCACAGAGGCCACAGGGAAGGGCAGTGGTGACTGAACCCTGATGCCCTCAGAGAGCAGCCAGGTAAGGCAGAGGATGTGCCAGGCACCTTCAACCCACATGAGGGTAGGGAAGGAGAAGGCTGAGGCACAGCACAGTCCAAAAGGGACTGACACACCCATAGTCTTGTCTCCTCTGTGCCCCTTCTGCTCATTGCCAGCGTGAACTGGAGAAAGAAAGGTTTGGCACCAGCTCTGCACCACAGCGAGGAGGTCAAGGGGAGCAGGGGGTTGTCTCCAATCCCACTGCACAGAGGAGCATCCCCAGCACTCCAGAAAGCTCTGCCCAGGGTCTCTCCAATGAAACCTCTGAGTCCTCCACAACACAACAATGTTTTCTGCACACCAGCAAAGGAAAAGGAAGCCAAGGAATGGTGAAGAAAACGTCCTCACCTGTCTCAGTGTGGGACAGCTCATCCCACAGACACACACTGCTTTATTTATTGCCGTTTATGCAAAGCAGCCAAAGCACGTGGCTGGTGTCTCCCAAGGAGATGCAGGAATCTCTTTATCACATCCACTAATCAGAGCAGCCAGCACAGACCAGTTCAGCATCTGAATTGCTAATGTGGCAGGGGATGTAATTCCTCAGCTGGAGGGAGGGGACAGGTGTCTCCACACGCAGGGGCCACAGGTGACAGTGAGAGATGTCAGAGCTTTCTGCCACAGCACAGCCTGACACTCACAACATGCACTGCTGGGCAGGTAAACATCACAGAGTCATGGAATATCCTGAGCTGGAAGGGACCCCCAAGAACCAGAGTCCAACTCCTGTCCCTGCACAGACACCCCAACAGTCCCACCCTGTCCCTCAGAGTGTTGTCCAAACTCTCCTTGATCTCTGCCAGTCTTGGTGCCGTGCCCACTGCCCTGGGGAGCCTGTTCAGTGCCCACCACCCTCTGGGGGAAGAGCCTTCTCCTGAGATCCCACCTGACCCTGCCCAGACACAGCTCCAGCTACTCCCTGCACTGGCACCACCACCCTGGTACCCACCACCCCTGGGCACCCCTCACCTCGCCGTGCTCTCCCCCTCCCTCAGCCCATGTTAGAAATGGAGATTGACCTACATAATGAGAGAAAGAGAAATCATAAAGGGCAAACTAAAATGCTCGGCAGTGGCTCATTTACACTTCAATTCCCAGGCGTTTGGCTTTGACTGCCTTGAGATTTGCGAGCTCACACGCGCAGCAACAATGCACCACGACGAGACCAGTATCATGAAATAAAAAAAGAACTCTCTTCCTCTCCTGCCCAGTATCTAAAAGCAATTCATCATTTTTATGAAGCTCTCTGGATAGTCTCTTCTGCACTTCCCACTGCTGCTCTTTCTCCCTTTTGATTTTTTTTTAATTTTTTTTTTTAAATGCAGATGAGCCGTGGTGAGCTCCGAGATTAGAGGCTGCAGGGGACGTGTCCAAGGAGGAATGGGAAATGCAGGATTCATCCTGTTCCCTCCACCCCGAGGCACAGGTCTGTGGAGCAGGAATGGACCTGCAGAGCATCACCAGCTGCCAGCTGCAGGGGAGGTTGAGATGGAGCTGCCCTGGAGCTCAGACCGATGGAAGGGAGCTGGGGTGTGCAGCAGAGGTGGGATGCAGAGCCAGAGGTGGGATGCAGAGCCAGATGTGGGATGCAGAGCCAGCCTGGAGCTCAACCATGTCCCTGCTCAAAGGTCATGGGGAGAGGTGCCCATCTGAAGCCACTTGCCTTTAGGACATGCCAGCCCAGGATCACCAGCCCCGTTGCAGATGGGAAACCAAGGTGGGAAGCACATCCAGGGTTTTAAAGCAGATGACAAAGACAACCCACTCCTTTACTGAGCTCTTCTGTTCTTGCCTGTTGCCTCAGAGTATGGGAAAGGAGCCTCACAGATCCAAGGCAGGGGCTTCCAGGTCTGGTCCCACCCAAACTAAAGAACTTCAGGGCATCACAAACCACTCCAAAACCTCCATCCCAAGACCCTTGCTGCTGGTTTTGGCTGCATTTCCTTCCTACCTGGCTCATGCTGCCTTGGTGGAATCACCATTCCTGCAAGTGTTCAAAAAACACGTGGATGTGGCACTTGGGGACACGCCTTAGTAGTGAACACTGTGCTGGATTAGTGGTTGGGCTCAGAGATCTTGAAGAGCTTTTCCAACTTTAATGATTCCATGTTTCTATCATTCTAAGCACCAATGGCATTCTGCCTTTGGTCCCTGTGCTTCACAGCATCCAGCCTTGTGAAGTGGGCAGGAAAAAGCTTTCAGCCCTGGACAGGGCTTCAGAGGAGATGAAAACATTGCTCATGGCTTTGCCATGCCTTCTTCAAAGACACTTTTAAAACTGTTCTATTAGATTTGGAGCCAAACTGGGTCTTGTCACCTTCTAAGTGATCCTCCCCCTAATTGTTCCACCTGCATATTTTAAAGAAGCTCTTCATCTGAAGTGATAAAAGCAACGGTAAGTGACAGAAAGGCCACAATGTATTAGAGAGTTAATTGGGTCAAGACATCTAAAGAAAGTTGATATTTTATCAGAGCTGAAGTCTCAAGTTTATCCTTGCCTCAAGAACTGGATAAACACTTTAGGAACATTATATGCCAATAAGTGAGCAAAAGAGATGATATAAAAGGTATTTATTTACCTCCTGTTTCACATCATCTGAGTGTTGTACAAGTGAGCTGTTACAGCCCTGGTGTTTGACAGACACCTTCCCACTCCCTGCCAACAAGCTCCATCCCTGGGAGAGCAGCTTGCACAGCACAGTGCCTTGGAGCTCATCTCCAGGGGATGGGGAGGGGGGAATGGCAGGGTACAATCCAAAACACCACAGGGATCCCTCCCTTCACTGAGTTTTGGTGGTCAGGCTGAGCAGCAAAGCCAGAAAGACAAATGCTGTCACAAATCATGGCAAGCAAATGGGTTGTCTGAGGTTTTTTCACTTCTCAACATCAGCTGGAGCCCCTGCTTGGGATGCTGGAGGCTGCAGCCTATTGTGCCTGTTCCCAGCTGGAGAGGGGAGGTGGGATCTCTCAGGACTCACAGAATCATGGAATGGTTTGGGTTATAAGGGGCTTTAAAGACCATCTTGTTCCAATCCCCCTGCCAAACAACCTTCCACCAGTCCAGGTTGCTCCAAGCCCCATCCAACCTGGCCTTGGACATTTCCAGGGATGGGGACTCCACAACCTCCCTGGGCCACTTGTGCCAGGGACCCACCACCTTCACAGCAAAGAATTCCCTCCTAGTATCCAACCTCCATCTCTCCTCTTTTAAAGCCCTTTGTTTTCCCACTCACTCGAGGCTGAGCTTCAGAACTGCCCCGAAAGGGCTGCACAGGGAGGTGAGAGCACAGCTCTGGTGAAATCACTGCAGAGACAGGACACAGCGAGGCATTTGGCAAACAATGAGAGCAGCACTTGGCTGGAGCCAAAAAAAGCTCGGAGCTGACCTTTCCCAAACCTCCTGAGCAGCCAAAGATGAGGGGGAAAGGCAGCTCAGGGAGGTGTCCATCCAGCACTCCGGCAGGCTGCACGGAACAAAAGGCAGGGCTCGGGCTCATTGTCACCACGCTGAATTCCAGCCAAGCCTCTCCGTGGCTCTTAGCAGCACTGGAGCAGAAAGGGGATAATAAATAACAACAACAATAATAATAAAGTGCATTTCCTAGAGGGGAAGGGGAAAGCAAAAAGGTGTCGACACAAATAATTCCTGTCCCTGCGCTTCCCAGCACGGCTGAGCCAGCGGGAGTCCACGGGCAGGCAGAGCTGCTCCTCTCCCTCAGCCCCAGGCTGAGCTTGCAAAAGGAAAAAGGCTTTTGCAAGAGATCAAGGCTCCAGGAAAGACCTGCCTGGGTTCAGAGCCTCGGCTCCGCCTCAGGTGTGCTGTGGTATCTACTTTTCATCCTGCAGTGACCTCCCAGTCCAGGGTAAAGAGCACAAAGGGATGCTAATGAGGGTTTCCTGTCCTTTGGCTAATTTGGGAAGGTGACCCAGCCTCTCCTCTGAAGAGCCCAGACAAGAGGAAGGACACTGACACAGCCTGAAGGAGAGGCCATCAAGTCCAACACCTGGTCCTCCACAGACACCCCAACAATCCCACCCTGTTCCTAAGGGCATTGTCCAAACCCTCCTGGAGCTCTGGCAGCCCTGGTGCTGTGCCCACTGCCCTGGGGAGCCTGGGCAGTGCCCACCACCCTCTGGGGGAAGAGCCTTTTCCTGAGATCCCCCCTGACCCTGCCCTGGCACAGCTGTGTGCAACAAGCAAAGAAAAGAGGAAAGGAGGAGGTGACCAGGAGCCTCAGGGAGCCCATCCATGGCCAGGCCAAGAGTTGTTGGCAACATCAGACCTGAGCTGCTCCCGCAGGAACGAGAAGTACCCACAGCACCAGGTGTAATGACACCAGTCCAGACCCAAACCTGCCACCCCAGCCATTGCACTTCCTCAGGCAGCCCCTAATTAGCAGCAGGGAGGGACTGGGATGCTTCATTACCAGGGAAGACCCTGCCAAGGTGCAGCTCAGCATCTCCCCAAGCAGGTGGCTGGTGCTGCACGAGTAGCTGCCAGGGCAGATGGCACCAGCTCCACCTCCTCGCGTCCAACCGTGCCTGCAGATGCCCAGAGAGGCTGGAAGGACAGCTGAGAACAGGATGGATCCACTGTGGCCAAGAGGAAGGGCAGAGCCACCCTGAGAGTGGCCATGAGCCACCCATGGCCCTGCTGTGCAGAGGGATGCGGGAGCTGAGGCGGGGTGGGGATGCAGGAGCTGAGGCGGGGTGGGGATGCAGGAGCTGAGGCGGGGTGGGGATGCAGGAGCTGAGGCGGGGTGGGGATGCAGGCAGAGAGGATGATGATGGTGCTCTGCTCTCCTTTAGTCCCTGCAGCCACAAACCCAGATGCACATTGCCCTCCCCAGCCTGCACCCAGCACTTCTCTCCCACCTGCCAGTCCTGGCCACGCTGCCATTCACACCAGGTGCTCCAGTTGGAGCTCTCAGACCAGCTCCTCAACCCATCCCCATCCCAGTCTTCTTCCGAGCCTCCTTGGATCAGGGCAGGGAAGGTGGAGAGCAGCATCTGCTTCTAGTTTCAGAGCTCCCAGCCTCCCCTCCCCATCCAGCTCTCTGCCTCAGCTGTCCTGTTTCCAAAACCTGCAGACAATAACCAGCAGCCCCCCAAAGTCAGCAGGCAAGCAGCTCAATTTAAGTAGGGATTAATAACAAGCTGGCTTCAAGTGCTTGGAGATCTTGAGGTGAGGAGCTGTAGCTAATAAGCCCCAAGCAATCACATTAAAATGTTTCACCAGCTTAATAACAATAATCATAAATGTAATGTTAAAAGTGCTCTTTTCCAGTGCACAGAAGAGAGAAAAGCAGCTCCTGGACAGCTTGGTGATTGCTTACAGTACCCTGCCAGCTCCTCTGCAGTGCCTGTCCCATGCCCTTGGCAGTGCCCAGATACCCACAACAGCACTGGGGAGGGGCTCTGGTGGGCACACAGCTCCTCTCCCCCTGGAATGGAGCTTTCTCCTCAGCGGGAACCTTGCCAAGGGATGAAGAAGATGAGGAAGGCCCTGAACAGCCACAGAGGAAGGGGATGTTGGGAACACAGGCAAGCAATTCCTGCCTGCTGAAGGCAGAATTGGCATTTGCCAGCCTGAACCTGCTCCAGATCCCTGGGAAGCCCGTCCCTTCTCTGAACAGGCCGAGAAAAAACAATCAGAAAAGCACAGTTGGAAACTTAATTACAGCTCATGGGTAGGACACAGGAGGATGGGATGTGCCTGCTTCCATGGCTTCCAGGGTCCTCAGAGAGAAGCAGGAGAAGGGAAAGGCTACCAAGGCACCACACCTACACTGCCATGCTGCAGACACACACAGCCACAAATCCCTGCAGCGAGGGGTGCAGGCAGGAGGTGGAGAGAGACACCTCCCTGGAGCCCACCAGGGTGGGTCAGGGCAACCTGCACCTCTGGGACCCGCTGAGGGCAGAACCTCCAGCACTGGGAATTCACGGGAAGAGCCACAACTGAGGAATTCGGCGCCTGTGACAAATGTGCCTTTTCATCTCATGCTACGATGTGGATTAAAACCCCTCCCTGTTTGGGGAGCGGTGGGTGCTCCCTGCTGAAGCCTTTTACTCTGGACTGGGAATACAAAGCAGAGAGCAGCTCCTCAGAGCAGAGAGCAGCTCCTCACAGCAGAAAGCAGCTCCTCACAGCAGAGAGCAGCTCCTCACAGCAGACAGAAGAGCTGCGATGCTCAGACACACCTTGAGCTCTGACAGGCGCTGGGCTGAGTGTGCCCCTCTGCTCCCACCTCTCCCCAGGGATGGGAAAGGCACTAAAGGGCTTCCCTGTGCCAAAAGGGCAGCATTTACAGCACTCTGGACTGGGAACACAAAGCAGAGAGCAGCTCCTCACAGCAGACAGAAGAGCTGCGATGCTCAGACACACCCTGAGCTGTGACGGGCACTGGGCTGACTGTGCCCCTCTGCTCCCACCTCTCCCCAGGGACGGGGAGGGCACTAAAGGGCTGCCACGCTGCCATTCACAAGCATTTACAGCACTCTGGACTGGGAACACAAAGCAGAGAGCAGCTCCTCACAGCAGAGAGCAGCTCCTCAGAGCAGAGGGGAGAGCTGCGATGCTCAGACACACCCTGAGCTGTGACGGGCACTGGGCTGACTGTGCCCCTCTGCTCCCACCTCTCCCCAGGGATGGGAAAGGCACTAAAGGGCTTCCCTGTGCCAAAAGGGCAGCGGGCAACGCCAGACCCTCGGGATGCAGTGTCAGGATGGCGAGGACCAGCATTAATTCTGCATGAGGTGCCCGTTGCCATGGAGAGGGTTCGGCTGCCGCTCCAGCCCCGGTGCGCGTCGGCTCCTCATCCCCAGCCCACCCTCCCTGCCATCAATATTAATTGCATCAGCCAGGGCTTTGCTCGGCGAGGGGGAAGGAGCTGCCTGCCCTGCCCCGAGGGCTGCGAGAGCCACACGCAGGCACCGAGGGGCAGGGCGGCCACCCCGCGGTCCAGGGTCGGCTGTCCCAGGAAGGGAACACAGATGGTGTGCCAGGAACACCACTCTGCTGGAGCCAGGCACTTCTGCTCACAGCCCTGCTCCTGCCGTGGCCAGAGCAGCTTCAGGGACGTGCTGATCCACAGAGCTCATGCCCTGGTTTTGTTCATCTTCACCTGCTTCGTGCCCTGTCCCTGCTCTGACACGGGACAGGGACTTCATGTGGATCTGCAGAGGTCACCTCACCAACAGCAGCAGGTCAGGGGCACTGCCAGACCACACATGGCACTGCTCCCTCACCCATCAGGACTGGACACATCACACAATCAGATTGGGTTGGGTTGGAAGGGACCTTAGACACCCTCCAGTCCCACCCCTGCCATGGGCAGGGACACCCTCCACCAGCCCAGGTTGCTCCAAGTCCCATCCAACCTGGCCTTGGACACTTCCAGGGATCCAGGGGCCGCCACAGCCTCTCTGGGCAACCTGTGCCAGGGGCTCTCCACCCTCACAGGGGAGAATTTCTTCCCAGTATCCAATCTCACCATACTCTGGCAGTTTGAAGCCAATCCCCCTTGTCCCATCGCTCCAGACCCTTCTAAATATCCTCTCTCCATTTTTCTTGTCAGCTCCCTTCAGGTACTGGAAGGCCCCACTTAGATTACCCTGGAGCCTTCTCTTTTCCAGGCTGAGCAATCCCAATTCACTCAGTCTTTCCTCAAAAGAGAGGTGCTCCATCCCTCCAATCCATCTGGTGGCCTCCTCTGGACTTGCTCCAACAGCTCAGTGCCTTTCCTTACTTCCAGTTTAGCCACAGCACTGAGCTACACTGCAGTGGCAAATCCACAGTTGCCAAAGCTTCAAGAACCTCTCTGGACTAAGTCCCCAAAACCACCTACAGTCTTCCAGGTTCTAAGGATGGAAGGTCCTTAAGAAACTGAGAGGATGGTGGGCATCCACCTCCCAGTTTGGGAGCCTCACAGCTAAAAGCCACCACATCCAAAACACACCCTGTGAACAGAACAGTCATCGCTGCATCTCATCCCCCCACAGTCCAAGGCAGCCAAAGGAGGAGCAGGAGGAAAACTGACTACACGGTCTGTAATTGGGAGTCAGGAAGGGTGGGAAGCAAGGAAAAAAAGTCAATCAGTTGGAAGATCTGAAAGCAAATTCACGTGCAGGAGGGAGAGAGATGGGAGCGAGCACGGGGAAGGCAGTGCTGGGGTGGCAAGGCAGGGTGGGACAGGGAGGGGCTGGAAGCATCCCCACGTTCTGGAGTCTAAACCATCAAATTCACTGTTGCAAATCAAACATCATCCTGAAAGACTCTCATTAATCTGTCAGGAGCCCCTGTGAGAGCAGCTCTGGGCAGACTGTCACGGCTCCCAGTCACTGAAGGATTCATCAGCCCCCACTGGGCAAGAGGAACAGTTTGGATACACACTCCACATGGGATATGAAGCAGCAGCCAGCCTTTAGCAGCAGGGTCCTGCTGCCCTCCCTGCACACCCCAACACACACAGACCCCCAAAACTCACCACAGGGACCTGCCCACGTGGGATGGCAGCCCATGCAGAGCCCACGGAGGGAGGGAGGTGAGGGCAAGGCAAAAAAAAAACCACCTGGGAGCTTTTAACCTGCTCCCACCTGCCTGCAGAGGCCACACTGTGCAAAAGACTGTTTACAATCTGGGGAGATTAGAGATCTTGGAGAGGGAAGGGGGGGCTGCAGCAGCCCCTGGATGCCTGAGGGGAGACACAGCTCCTCGCCAGCCGCAGCAGGTCCAGCACCAGCGCTCAGCAAAGCCATCTCACTGTCCTTGGCCAACCTTTCCCTGCTGCCAGTGCTCTGCCAGGTCCACTGGTGTTCTACAAGGAGCTCCCCCATCCCCTGGGTGCCTCAGCCAGCTTTGTGCCTCCTGATGTCCTTTCTCCCCCTCTGAGCTTCAGACAAAGTATTAAAGGGAGCAACTGCATCCCAGAAGGATAATCCTGAGAGGTGTGAGGCAGAGATGTGGGCAGTGAGGCAAGCTTTGGGATCTAACCTTAGCAAGGGGCCCATCCAGGGACAAACAGGTACACTTTAGCAGCTCTCCCATCTATTCCTCCTCTCACACTTAAACCACAGAACATGAAAGTGCATAAACTGATCCCCAAGAGAAAGCTCAAACCTCACTGGAAATGCAGAAGAAAATGCTCTCAGGAGATGAAAAGTGGTGTCTAATAAGTGCTACTACACCTTATCTCCTGCTCTGCTTTTGAAGAGCTATGTTTAGCATCTCTCCTCTCTCCAGAGCAACCCCAAAGCAGCCAGAGCTGGTTTGGCTGGAGCCCCGCCGTGCTGTGGTGCTCAGGGTGCAAAGCCAAGCAGGGAAGGCCAGTCTGGGATAAGGGATGAGTGAATGGGGATGAAGCCCCACAAGAAACCCCCACTCCTGCCTCCTGATCTGTACCCTCACTGCTGTAGGGTTGTGAACACGAGGGAGAAAAAAGGAAAGGGAAGCCAAAAGTGGAACATGACCACGGTGACTTCACTGCTGGACACCCCTGCAGGGCATGGAGGCATGGACTGCCCAGGATCCTGGAAGGAGAACACCCTACATCACCACCCTGCATGACAGGAGGTCGACACTCAGGCTGTGCTGCAGCGAGGCCATAGAGGAGGAGTAGGCACCATGTAATTAAAAGTGAGCAGCTGCTCACAAAATGAGCAGCCAGGTACAAAAATTTCACCTTGTGCAGAGAGAGTGATATTTTTTTTTTGGCTGTTCTGTGATGTGTGACAGACTCCCCACCACGCTCTGGATCCCCCCTCGCTCAGCACCCCCACTGCCACCCACCAGCTGGCACAGCCAGAGGGGCAGGAACCCCACCAGCACCCACAGAGCTGGAGCCAGGAATGGTTGGGATCTGCCTGTCTCCCTTGGGATGGGCTGCCCCAGTGCTGTGAGAGGTGTTTGGACAGGGGATGCAAACCCTTCCCTCTCCCCACCATGCTCAGGCACGTGTGGGAGAGAGCAGGGGATGGGAAATGCATGGATACAAAAGGCAGAGAGCATGGAGGGGTCAGTGAACATCAGGGGCTGCAAAATGCACCTGGGGGCAGCCAAAAAAAAAAAAGCCAGATCTGCTGCACCTTCCCATTCCACTACCTGAGATCAGCCCCACCACAAAGCCAAGCGCTACAAATTCATTTTGTGGCATCCCAGTCTTATATTGGCTTGTGGCACAAGAGGAACAGGCTGGGACCAGCAGCCAAAGCCAGCAGGATATTCCAGCACCACCACACACAAAGGGAATGAAACTGAAGAGCTTGTGCTTCATTTCAAGTTCTATTTTCCTACTTCTTCCCGGAGCAGCCAAGCCTCATCTCCCCATCCCCCTGAGCAGGCACAGAGCTGCCCAGAGCCACCTGGGCAAAACTGAGAAACTAAAGGCCCAAGGTCACCTCTCTGTATTTTCTCCCTGTGTTTCTGGCAGTGGGGAGAGGTCATGGACAGCACAGATGTGGCCTGAGGTGTGGGCCAGCCCCAGCCCTCTCAGTGCTGATGCAGCACAAGGTTTGGGCTGCAGGCAGCCAGCAGGCAGCACACATGGAATCATGGAATGCTTTGGCTTGGAAGGGACTTGAAAGATCATCTCATTCCACACCGTGCCATGGACAGGGACACCTCCCACCAGACCAGGTCAACCTGGCCTTGAACACTCCCAGGGATGGGTGGGCATGGCAGGCAAGGGGAGGGCAGCACCTTTCACCACTTCTAAGCCCAAGGCAGTTCTTTCCTCAGCAGCAGCCTGAGCCAGAACCACAGCCAGGCAGAGCCCTGCTCCCCTGCCTGGCTTTGCATCCCACTTGCTGCTCTTGGCTCTGGAGCCACTGTACCATCCTGCTCCACGGGGACCCCACTAACAAGAACCCCAGCTGTGAGGGTCTTCCACAGCCCTGCACAGCACTCTGGGGAGAAGGGTGGCAGGAAGAGAAGGATAACAAGGATGTGACCCTGAGAGCCTGGCAGCCCATCCAGGATCCCCCTGAGCAGCCAGCCCAGCTCTCCCCAGGGCTCAGAGAGGGTTTATTGTTCTCCCTGCTCTCCACAGGGCAAACAGCCACAGCAATCCAAACACCAATCCACCGAAGGATGCTGCAAACAAACAGAAACCTCCTCACAGGCACTGCAAGAACAAGGAGAGGGGAGGAGGAACCCTCCAAATCCTCCTCCACCGTTTCTTTTCCCCCTCAGGGGATGCAGGAAGGCACAGCCCACCCTGCCTGCCCCCTGCCCACACCTGCCAGCCCCCTCCTCCTGCCCTGGGGGGGTGACAGCTGAGCCAACATCCACCCCCTCTCCTGCTCCCTGTGCAGATGCTCCCCAGATCCATCAGTGAGAAAAGAGATGAATTATCCAGCTTGGACCCCCCCCAGGCCAGTCCCTCAGATGGGGACAAGGCAGGAGCTTTCATGGAGCACTGCAACTGAGCCAGCCAGGCCTTAAGACTCTATTGAGCCTCATAATCCCCTGCCCAGGCACAGGAATGCCAGAGGCACGGGAGATTTGGGAGAAAGCAGGGAGTTAACAGCATTAATGGGCTTGTTTCCAAACGAAGCAGAGCCCACTCTATAAATCAATGTGTGGCTGACGAGTTTTCTCAGGGAGGAATTGGAATTGGAGGAAAAGGAAGAGGTAAATAATAGCACACAAATCACAGAATCATACATGGAATATCCCAAGTCGGAAGAGACCCCCAAGGATCAAGGATTCCAACCCCTGGCCCTGCACAGACACCCCAACAATCCCACCCTGTCCCTCAGAGCCTTGTCCAAACACTCCTTGAGCTCTGGCAGCCTCGGGGCCGTGCCCACCGCCCTGGGGAGCCTGTTCAGTGCCCAGGGTGAAGAATCTAGTCCTAATATCCATGCTAATGCTAATTAGAGACACCTCCCTGCTGGCTGGCAAAGTCTGTCACCTCCAGCATCACTGGAGCACCGTGGCTGCGACAGGCACTGGACAGAAGAAGAAATGCCCCAGAAATGCCACTTCCTTCACACAAAACCTGAGCTCTGACTTTGCCAGGACAGACAATGATTCTGCCCAGCTTTGCAGCACCCTTTGGAAGGGGAAAGCACCACAACAAACCTCCCAGCAGAGGTTTCCAGACAGAAATCCCAAGCTGTGGATCTTCAGCTGGCGCAGACCTGCCTGGCTCACAGGGCAGACAGGTGACCCACTGCTCAGAAGATGAGGGTCTGGCCCAGAACATAAGAGGTGACAATCAAGGAGTGCAGAAGAAGAAATCAAAGGGCCCTGCTGAGCTTGCTGGTGGCACTGCCACTCTTGTCCTGGGGACAGTCCATCTCTGCACTCCCTGCCTGCCATGACCCATCTCAGCCTCACCTGGTGCCTCCCTCACACCATCTGCAAGCTACCACCTGGGGAAGGTGAGATGGTCCTGCCCATCCCTCTTAGATACAGTTAGTTAGGGGGAGAAGGGCCAAGTGGCTCCCCAGACACCCCAGTCAGGCAGAGTTCTTCCTAACACGGCACCTTGTCCCACCAAAGCCTCCCTAGGACCACGCCTAGGACAGGAGATCCGTGGTCCACAGCACCTTGTCTCACCATGAGAGCAAACTTAGGACAGGAGATCCGTGGTCCTCAGCCAGATCCTGGCATTTTACCAGCACAACCCTTTCTAAGGAACCAAACGATGCACAGGACCAGAGACACATCCAGTCCCTCCAGCACAGCAGAAGCAAGAAGAACCAGCCCCTTCACCCCAGGAGGGACCCTCTTCTCATGCCCTCTGCTCTCCTCTGCCCCAAAACACCTCCCCACGACCACACAAGGCATTTGGACCCTATGAGACTCGCAGTGGGGGTGCCTCATTTGACAGCCTCCCAAAGGTGGTAGTTTTCCATCCCCTGCGGGGACCAAGGATCTTCTGGAGTATGTCATCTGGATGGGCTGGGCTGTTAATATTTTGGAGCCCTGAGCTAGGAGTTACACCTACGTAGGTTTTTATTTTCACTTCAGATGTCTTCTCTGGTCCAATTATAGATTAATCACATTTTCACCAGCATCCGTTTCTCCCCCGCCTCCCTCCCCACCCCACCCGGGAAGGCAAAAAAAAGAAACAAACAGGTTATTAATTGGCTGCTGTTTTCTGCTGGGTTCTTATCTCTGCACGTGGAGCTGGGGAAGGTGGCTGGGGAAGAGCCTGCCAGGAAAGGCAGGGCATCTGAAGCTGGATTTTCTGAGAAAACAAAGCTCCTGTGATGACAGCACCTTAGCCTGGGCTTGCCTGCCTGCACCCAACAGCCTTTCAAGCTACTGACTGATAACAGCGTGGCCTCAAGAAACAAAGTTCCTCCAGCAATGTGAAACCAGAAGGTTTTAGCCAGCACAGGGCAAAGATGTGAGGTCCTGGTGAGTACATTGCTCATGAGACACCAGGAATCCATAAGGGAGAGGCAGTCCATGGGCACGGAACACAGAAAATGCAAGTCCACAAGACATCCAGGTGCTGTCCCACCTGCTCTGCCAGGGAAGGCCCCTTTGCAGCCCTTCCCCACTTCAACCACAGCCAGCCAGGAGATCCTCTGCAGAGAAAGGGCTTCTGTGCCTCCAGGGAGCAACAGGGCACATCACTCTGCCCTCCCTCTTCATCCTGGAGGGATGCTCCTGGATCCCCTCTCTGCCCTCCCTCCTCATCCCAGAGGGATGCTCCTGCACCCCTCGGCAGGGGCAAGGGCATGATGCAGGACTGCTCTGGGCACAGAGAGCAGCCAGGCAGCTGCCAAAACAGAGCAGTGGGTCAGGAGCCACTGCTGCCCCAGCAGCTGCAGGAAGCAGGAGAGGCTCAATCTGCTCTCAAGTGCATCCCAAGCACAGGGCTGAGCTCCAGCAGCGAGTTGTACTCACCATCCCGCGGCGTCGGCGGCGTCTGAGTGAAGTAACTGTTGGGCTTGTCTGCAAAGAAACAGAAAACAGGGGGCTGTCAGCAGGTCCCTTTGGATGCTCCCTCCTCCTCCTCCTCCCAGACCTCTGTCAACAGCTTTTGGGCCAGCATTTCATCCCTTCAGTGTGCCCCTCACAAGCAGGTTTGACTCCCAGGAATACCCGGGAGGTCCTGCAGCAAGAAGGGAGCGGTCAGAACACGATTCAGGAGCCACAGCTCTCCCACTTGTATCGATGGAGCATCTCTGGCATGGGATCTAGGAGCAGCCCTCCATGCCTGGCAGGGCTGGGGCTTGTCTCAGCCTGTTCTGTGCCATCCTGTGGGGGCTGTGATGCCAATCCTGCTGTGTATCACCTCGCACACACCTGGGCACGGACTCACCAGGCCATTTGGGTTGAACAGGACAGCAACTGGGGAATGTCCTTCAAAAAGTGGGAGCAAGGCATAGCCTGGGGCAGCAGAGGGTGAACACTCCCATGGACATGACCAGAGCAAGGTGGCACAGCCTTGCCACCTGCCAGCCCTCTACATTTGGGGAATCCCTGATTAAGCAGGGGTGTGAGAAGGATTCCACTCCAGCAGGTCTCCACAGATCCTCCCACCCTAACTGAGAAACACTCTAAAATCATTATTAAACTGGGCTCTGCTCTCTATTAGGCGATATGCCCAGGGCAGCAAAGTCAGGCTGTGCCAGAGGTAACACCATTCTCACACTCTGTCACCTGGGCCTTGCTCCTGCCAGTCCTTTTAAATGCATCCATGTGTTTGACAGTTTTACACAGCTCTTTCCCAACCACACTCCCCACCAGGGGAAGCAGTGCATCCCAAAGCCAGGCTGGAGGATTTGCCTGCCCTCTAAAGGCTTTTCTCACAGCAGGTGTTTGGCACTTCCCAGCATCGAGGAGGTCAAAGACACCACTGCATGATGAAATACATCTCCACAGGCTGTGCCTAGAGAAAGAGGAGCACCTGTGCAAGGATGAGGGAACAGAGCACAGCAGCAATACAGGGATGTATACACGCCCAAATGTGGCATCTACTCAGCCTCACCAGGGATCAGATTAACAGTCTAACCTCAGGGAAAACTCCCCCATCTTGCCCCAACCCTTTGGTGATTCCTCAGAACATGAGAGCAGGGAGCCTGAGAGACACATTCCCACCCATATACAGCAACAGGGCTCCACTGGAACAAGGGAGCAGCAGAAGTCCTTGGCCAGGGCAGGACTCCCAGGAGCCCACTTTTGCCCCTCACCTCCCATCAGCCCTGCTGAGATCCTCAGATCCAAACAGACTGACTGCATCCCCCCAGGAGCATCACCCACACTCAGACCTCAGGACGCAGAATTTCGGGGATGGGACACGGGGCACAGAGGGTGCTGGCAGAGCTGAGAGCACCGTGCACGGTGGGAGCTGTGCTGAGCCCACGCACACCCACCTTCACAGCTCTGCTCCACTGTTCTGGGCCAACATCATGTCAGGGAAAAGTGGGGCAGAGCTGTGGAGCTGTCACATCCCTGGATCCTCCCCAGGCAGCAGCAGGCAAGCGAGGAGCTCCCGGGTACAGCCCAGCTGGCAGCACCAGGAGCCCCAGGAACACCGGCTGACCCGACCCCTGCCTATCCCTCCCCCTACCTCCAACACACCCAGGGACACCTACAGTTATTGAGGAAGAGCAGCACGGCAAATCCCAGCGTGGAGGTGGCCAGGAGGATGAGGCAGATGTTGCACGGGATCATGAAGTACCGCACCACCAAGGAGACCTTGTGCTGGTACATGCGGTCCCGCTCCAGGGCCCCCGGCGCCATGGGGTACTGGCACGCTGTCATGCTCGGCCGCCACGCTCAGCCCCACCGTCCTTCCATCCATCCATCCACGGCACGGCAGCCACAAAGCTCACATGGATCCCTCTTTCCCCCCCCTCCGGCTCCCACCCCTCCCCAGTTGTCTTCGGCAGCCGCACAACCTAAGTTTTCCCAGAGGTTCCCATCTCGGCTCGCAGGAGGGCACGGTGGGCGCCTTCAGGGGCAGGAGTTTGTCCCCGCAGCTGCCATGGCAGAGGTCCGAGCCCGCTCCACAGGGACTTGCGCCGTTCCTGTGCTCGGAGATCCCTCTCGCAAGCCCGGAAGGTGTCAATCCACACCTGCCCGCAGAGAGCAAACAACCACCCCGGCGCTGAGAGAGCTCAAGTTCCGCGGCCAAGCCCACCGGGACGGGGACAAGCTGCTACTGGTATGGGAATGGCACCAACACGCTCTTCCTCCCGGGAGCAGGGCTGGGACAGCGACAGCGCGAGGGGTGTCAGCATGGGATCCCTCTCCAGGCTCGCAGCATTTGGAAAATCCGTATCCAAAGGGATGGGAGCGGGTCTGACCACGCCGGCAGCTGCCTCTCAGCCCTCAGATCCTGGCTCCAGAAACACCGAGCTTTCCCTGGTGTCCCCGCTCCGCCGGGCGCTCCTCGCGTTCAGCAGCCTCTGACCCTCCGCAGCTCCTCGCAGCCGGGGGCAGCCCAAGACTCCGGGAGAAGCAGCAGCCCAAAATTCCGGGAGCAGCAGCTCGAGGTGCTCCTCAGTTGTCCCACGCCCCGACCGAAGGCAGACACTCCTTTTCCCACGCCACGGCTCCCATCACAGCCGCGGCACATCCATCCCCGCTCCGCTCCGCTCTCCTCCCGGGAAGCCGCTGCTCAGCCGAGCCCACCTCGCCGGCTCTCCGCCACCTTCCCAACCCTTCGGCGAGCAGGAAGGGGCCACGGCCCGGCTCGGCCCCCTCGGCCACGGGCACCCTTCCCCGGAGGGGGCCGGCTCCGCGGCTCACGCCGCTGGGACATGCCAGTCCTTCCCGGAGAGATCCCAGCTCCGCGTGGAGCCCGGCATGGAGCAGCGACGGGGAGCGATGGGAGCTGCCTGGGCGGGTGGGTAAATGGGTGGGTGGGTAAATGGATCCCTAATAATCCCGGCGGTCTCCGCCCGCCCCACGCGTGGGGAAAGGGCCGCGCAGCATCGAGACAACGGAGCGAACCCGGAGCGCCCGCCCCACGCCCCGCAGCTTCCCCGCCCGTGTCCTCCCTCCCCTCTGCCCGCCCCTCGGCTCGACCCCGGCAAGGAGGAGGAGGGGGACACACACAAACACATCCCCCGAGCCCCTCCGAGCGCTCGGCGGCCGACAAAGGGGAGCGGGGGCGCAGGGGCGCGGCGCAGACAAAGGGCAGGAGGCGGCGGGGGTCGAGCGGTCCCCGCTCCCCCGGGACACACGCGTGGGCAAGGCAGGGCAGGGGGACGGGACTCCGCCCCGACTGCTCCCTCCCTTCCCTCCCTGTGCCCCCCCTATCCGGGGTGAGACTCGGCTGGGAAGGGTGGGAAGGGGTGAAAGCCCATCTCCCCGCCCCAGCTCGTCCCCCCACTCGGGATGCTGAGAGGCGGAGAAACTCCTCACGCCTGCCCCTCGCAGCATCGCCCACCCGGAGAGACCCCCATGGGCAGCAGAAGGAGCTGGAGAAGCCCCTGTTGCTGGTGCTTTGGTGTGGTTTGTTGTTTTTTTTTTGGTCATCTGTTGTGGAGGGGGAAAGACAGACTTGCCTGCACGAGCTGGGGGCAGCCACCCCACAAACACCGGGGGCACAGGAGCAGGAGCAGGATGCAGCTGCAGAGACCTCACCGCCTGCTCTGGGTCCGTGCTGGCACTGCCAGAGAGCAGGGAGAGGGGAGGAGAGGTGCCAGGACACAGATATACCCCGTGCTGCTCTCCACCTGAGTGCTGCTGCCTTCTCCTGCTCTCCTTAGGCAGGATGCTGCCAGCAGAGATGGGCAAAGGTGCCATGAGGACAGCTGGGCTCAAAGCCAAAGGGAGGTCAGGGCCAAGAGCCTGCTAGAGTGAAGGTCCAGCCACGGAGTTGTTGGACCTGACCAGACCCAAGGCAGAGAGACCTGGTGCCCACAAGACAAGTCCAGGGTCCCAGGACCTCCACTCCACACCTCTCTCTCAGGTGGAGACTTTGGCCAGACAGCATTCCTGGCAAAACACACAGCACCCAGCAAGCCATTTCCCTGCTCTTAGTACCCTATATTTTAGGGCACCATGACCTGCCACCTCATTTCTAAGTCACCAAAGTCCTTAACAAACAAGGATGAGCTCTTCCTCACCACAGAGGAAGTCAGCAGCTCCGGAGACTCCAAAAAAAACCAGCAAGAGGAAGGTCCCCCAGTCACAGGGCCACTTATACACAGCCTTGCCATTTCAGAGGCTGATATATGATCCAAGCCCTGGGACAGGAGGGTTTTTTATGGTCCTCCCTGTCCCTCAGGTGCTGTAGAGGGGTTGTACCTACCTGTGTCATGTACAAGGCAAGAAAAGATCATCAAACACCCATCCTGTGCTCACAGGGCAAGACAAGCACTGTGGACCACAGCACTGGGTAACCCCACTGTGGTCAAACTGGGAAGCTCCTTCAGTTCCCCCTGTCTCTACATGCTCAGCATCAACCAGGAAGGGAAGCACAGCTTCCTCCTGGGCACTGCCAGCAGCCACCACACAGACCCAGCACCTTCTCCTCTCCCACTGGGACGTCTGGGTGCAGTGGCTCCATCGAGGCAGCTACAGCTGGTCCACAGGGGCTGCACAGCAGCATTCCTGCCACCCACTCTTCCAAAAATCAACAACTTGAGGCAGGAGAATACCCTTTGCCAGCAGCAGGTACCCCTCCCTGCCCAGCCTCCTCCATTCTTCCCCCACCTTGGCAATTCACCTGGAGCCCGAGGGTCACAAACACTAAAGAATCCACCCACTCTCTCCTCCCACGGGGAGATGTGGAGGAGACTGGGTGGTCCTTTAGGGGGGCATCTCAGGCACCACAAGCCAGCAGGTCTCAGGGTCTCCACGTGGGGTTGGCACAGGCTGCCCTAAAGCCACACCAAAGCCACGCCGTGGGCTGGGACCATCCCGGGTGTCCCAGCACTGCAAGTGCAACTTGCCAAGAGCAAGGACAGGGAAGAACAAAACCAGAGAACTGAGGGAAAAAAATCCAAGTCTCATCCCAGAGATTGCTCCTCTAAAACCTGCATTGCTCCCTCCTCTCCCTGGGGATTCCTGAACATGATCCCAGCTTGCTGGGAGGCACAGGCTGCATCCCAACCACCCAGTCAGGACAGCCCACAGGAGCAGAGGAATGGTGGCCTTGTGTCCGAGCAGGAAGGCAGATCATTGTGCAACCTGGACATGTTCTCCTCAGCCATTCACAGGCTGTGAAGAGCCTTTGAGAGCCCAACTGCTACAAGAGCTCAGCGGGAAATCCTCTGCCAAGCTGTCTCTGCCCAGGAGACTCCAGCTAGGAACCACCTCAGGAGTCCCCCTCCCAAGCAAAGCCCTCCACCAGGGAGAGATGGAGCCTCCAACACAGTATTTTTCCTTCAAAGCACAAACCCAAGTCCTTATCACTGCTGCTCCATTTCTCCTCAGCCACCACAGCCCCTTGGTAATTCCTGGAGCATCACACAAGAAACCAAGATCTTCCCAGAAGCAAAACATGAGTAGAGTGCCCCAGTCCTCTCTTCCACGTGGCCTGGTCCTGCATCCTTCCACTCTGTCCTAGGGCACAGGTGCCAAGCTCCTGCCTGATGCCTTCACCAGGGCACTGGCTCAGCAGCACCCTTTTTCCTTCCTGGCCTGTTCCACACCCTTCCCCTCCCCGGGTAGGGCTTTCCAGCACACGCAGGCTCAGGCCAAAGGCTTGGCTTTGAAAAATTCCCCAAAGGGAAGCGAGGGTATTTGCATCCTCCCCGTGCATGTTTTCACATGCAAATCAGCCACCGCACAGTCCTCCCTTTCTTCCCAGGTCTGCCAGGGCTCTGTCCCCTCCAGTCATTTGGGGGCCACTTTTAGGGGCAGCCCTGCCTCGGATCTGAACAGCCTTTGTGTCCTCGGGGAGACATGTTCAAACTGCAGCACGGACAGATCGGCTCATCATCCTCTTGGGAAACATAAACACTTGTGCCTTTGCCTCTTACGAGTCTTTGGGATGAGGCTTTGTAATCAGAAGGGTCATTTGCACGGAGGAGGCATCACCCTTGCCTGCTCCATCCATGTGGGATGTCATTTTTGGCTCTGACTGCCCCTTTCCCCAGAGCTGGCTGAATGCAGACACCCTCTACAGCTGCCACATCCTCACCATACCCTTTGGTGCCAGTGGCAGCATGCACAGACACCCCAACTGCCCCCTGCTCCCTCTGCCAACTGTGCCCACCACGCACATTCAGCCCTTCCCTTTACACCTGTCATGTTCTTCAGGCATGAAGGACCAGGCAGGAAAATCCAGAAAGACCTGGCAAGGCAAAAAACCACATAAACCACCTCTGCTTCCAAAGTGGCCAGTGAGCCCAGGTACCCAAGACAGCTTCACCCCCTACCCCAGTCCCACTATACCTGTCTCTGTCCCTACTGGAATGGAATAGCCCAGACACGAGGGATTCATCCCTCATCCCTGAGCCACACCAAGGCTCCAGAACAGTCCAGCCACCACCCATCATCCCCGCTGTGAGAATGCTGCAGGTCTGCACCAACAGCCTTTCTCCCATTCCTCCTCCTCGGGACTGGGAACAGCCTGGCTGAGGCTGCAGGTGCCCAGGGGATGGTCATCCCCAGCGGGCTGCAAGAGGCAGAAAGAGTCATCACATCTTCCAGGAGAGCAGAAGGAGGGACGAGGGACAGCCAGCCAATTTAGCACTCACACAGCTGCTATTCCCCTACCACAGGCAAGAAAACATTATGTTTGACTAATCCATCCCCCCTCACCCCGCCCCGTTTTCTAAATGAAAGTGTTCGATGCATTAAGGGCTCCGTGTGGTCACCAGGCAGTTTAAAGCCGGTGCCGTTAATGGGTTTATTTCTGGGCTTTCGCAGCCAGGGTGTTGTCGCTGGTGCCAAAAATGCAGCAGACGGGCAGAAGGGGCTGGGTGCAGCTGGCTGAGAGCACTGGGGCAAGATGCTGGATCTATCCTCTTGTTTCTGAAGCACAGAGCTGGCAGGAGGCAGCAGCGGGACCCTCACACACTGCCCTGCATCTCTGCACTCACCTCAGATTGGAGGGGGCTCACAGGCATCTCATGGGACCCTGTTCTCTCCAGCCACCACTTCCTTGGGAAGGGATAACCCCTGCAGGAGAGACAGCTTCATTTTCCTTCAGCTTCCCACTTCTGCCTCCCTGATGCCACACACCAGCCTTGAAACACCCAAAATCAGAGCTACTTTGGGAACAGACTGACAGCTGCCAGTCAATCCCGTGTGGGAGCCCCCGGCTCCTGCTGTTGCCAGGCTGATTCCCCACCTGGCTCCCTTCTCACTAATCCTGTTTGGCAGGGAGCTAATTGGGATTTATCTGACAGCACCCAATGCCTGGAGAGCCATTTTGTGCTTCCTCTGGGAAGGATGAAGAGGAGGAGGAGGAGGAGGAGGAGGAGGGAGCATGCAGAAGGCACTTGCATGTTCTCCCTTCCCCATCCCCTCCTGCAGTTTTACAGGCTAATTACCAGCATTACGGAGAAAGGAGCAGGAGGGGGAGAAAGTGGGGATTTTAATTATTTCATTTAACACTTGGCAGGACCCAGCTTGACTCCCGCTGAGCAGCACTTGGAAATAAAGAGCTTTTAAAGCCTATCAATGGGAGATGAGGGAGCGAGTGTGGGATCCGGGGCTGGGGTGGCCTGGTGGGGAGGCTGGCGTGTGTGCTGGGAGGGAATGGGATGTTAATTCACACCATTCCTAATAAACAGCCGTGCCAGGCAGTGCTGGGTAAGAGCTGCCTCTTCTGAAGAGGGCTGGGGGGAGGTTCACCACTTAATAACTTTGTCCCGAAACAAACCCTTCCTGCCAGGAGACACTGGACCATGCAGCATCTCCCAGATGTGTTTAGGGATGCCTGGGCATGGGACGGGCCACGTGTGTGTGCCCAGGGATGACAGGTCACCCTCTCCCTGCACAGCAGGCTCTTCTGCAAGCTGGTGGCACCACTGCCTGTGCTCCTGCTGCAGTGCCATTGCAAGGCAGCCCCTCCAGTAACAGGTGTCCCCCCCACGAGCACCCCACAAAGCCCATTCCTGACCTGAGACAAGCTCAGTCACTGAGAGCCTGGTGCTGACAATGCCAAGGTTGTGGGTTCAATCCCTGCAGGGGCTCCTGATGACCCTTGTGGGGTTCCTTCAGATGATTCTGTGCTTCTCCCATCTGGCCACCTCGTATGCCACGATGGGGGTTATGATGGCTCTGCCTCTCCCCTTAAAACTTAAACCGAGGTCTGCACAGAGAGCTTGGTGTCTGGAAGGACAGGGCTGATGTCTGGAAGGACAGAGCTGATGCCCAAAAGGGGACACAGCGAAGCACAAGCAACCAAAGGGAGGTGAAGCATCTCAGTGCCAACTCACACAGCTCCTGCTGTCCCACCCAGGAGCCCAAGGACCCTGCACATCCCTGTCACCTCTGCCTCCACAAAGCCAAACCACTGCCCTGGGCACTGCCCACACGGCTTGCTGGGCTCCCCTGGAACCTCCACTCCCTGCTCCAAACACTGGGAACCCACAGCCTAAGGGGATTTTCCAGACCCAAGGCACCAAGTCAGGGATTTCACGCCTTCAGCAGCCACAGCCTCCCGGGAACGCCACATCACTCCCTCCCAGTGCTGCCAGGGCACGGGGAACAGCACCCAGGCTGGAGAGAGGCAAACCAGGGCCATGCTGGCAGCAAAGCCCCGCCGGGTTTGCCCCCTGTGCCCTCCCTGTGCCGCCCCTTCAGCCCCAGCCCTGAGCTGCAGCCCCGGCTCCTCCCGCAGGCTCACACTGCCATCTGCTGCTCTTCCCAAACCATTCCCGCTGCAAGGAAATCCATCCAAGGGGCAAGGAACGACACAGAGAGGACAGCAGAGCTCTGGGCTGCCCACAGCACCTGCACTGAAACCCTGATGGGCTGCCCGGAGCATCTCCACTGACCCACAAGGAGGGAATGATGTCAGAGCCACACGAGGATGATGAGGAGGTTTGTCTGATGACAAATAAACCTTCCAGACACTTCAATCTGCCCTGAACTCACCCTATCCTGTGGCTCTTCTTTCCCTTAGACAGACCAAAGAAAGAGCTTGTCTGCTGGAGGTGCTGGGAGAGACTGGTGCAAGCCTTCAGCCTCTCTCTGTGCTGATTTGAGTTGGCTGAGCTGTGAGACATCACTCCTGCCAACCCTCTCCCCAAAAAAAACACACCAGTTGCTCTGCAAAATGATGTCAACTTGTTCATCTGCGAGGGGGCCGTGAGGATCAGCTGGCACTGCAGAGTTCCTCGGGGATATGATAACGTGGGGAGGTGAAAATAGGGGAAAAAACCCAGCAGAAAACAATGATGAACCAAACCTATGGCACATCTCTGGAGCAAACACCCAGCAGGCTAAAATTAGCCCGTGTCCCTGGCACTGTGGATACCTTCCCACCAGGAAAGCAGCTGCCACCAGAGAGCTTCCAAAGAGTGGCATCCTTCAGCAGTGGGGTGGGGAATGGCTCAGACTGGGAGAAGCAGTGCTGGATGCAGCGAGGGCACTGCCAGTAACCTCGTGGAGAGTCTTAAAAAAAAATCCCACCAGCACAGCCCAGTTAGTGAGAAAACATGTCAAGGAGAACCAGGCACAAAGGAAACACCTCAATTCCTCCCCACCACGGCCAGCACTGAAGGAGTGGAGCAGCAGCAGTGGAGGGACTTGGGAATGAGCAGCACATCCTGAGCCAGCCCAGCAGTTGCATCCCTGCCCGGTGCTGCAGGCAGAGGGAGTGCTGCCAGCAGGAGCCAGCACGTTCCTCCAGGCAGGGATGCTCCAGGGAGCAGTGCCCCAGTGCTCTGGCACCGGGCAGCTCTTTCCCACCTCCTCACCCCAGCCAGGGAGCAGCAGGTTTGCCCCTGGATCAGCCGGACACCTCCCTTTGTTCCACACCCTGGGCCAGGAGCAGAGTTACAGCAGCTGAGTGTTCTCCTTGCACCTCTCCCACACATCAGTTTGACCATGGGAGAGCCCAAAACAGCCCAAAAAATCACACGCTGTCCCCTGGAGTGATGTGACTCGGTGACAGTCAGCACCGGTGGGGGCAGGACACAACATCCCCACGGAGGTTCCCAGGACAAGGGCTGTGTCCAACACCCACCACAGGCAAGACCATCACCCCCAGACCCCGGTCCAAGCCGTGCCCCCTCTCCAGTGGCAGGGGAGGACACAAAGCCCACGGCCCACCTCCACAGTGGGGGTACTCACACACCCAGGGCAGGGGAGCAAAGCCCTCCCAGCTCTGCAGGGAGGGGAAAAAAGAAAGGAAAAGAAAGAAAGGAAACACACCCGGCAAAAATATGTGTTGGCACAAGTCCTCAAGGAGGAGGGCAGCTGCTCCAGCTGGAGCAGGAAGAGCCTACATGAAGGGGCAGAAGGGAAGGGACACTCTCTCCTTTCACCAACAAGGGTCCTCCTGGGAGATCACATGCTGGATGGAGACACAGCAAGGGAATTTGGTATTCCCAGGAGCCCAGACCCTTTTCCTCCTGCCCACAGGCTCTGTGAGAACCAAAACCAGGCGGCACCAGCTCTTGTACCGCCAGGATGCCACTGGTGGGGCTGCTGGCAGCAGCTGGCACCCAGGAGGGGAGCAGAACCTTCTCCCGCCGGGAAACAGGCAGGATTTCATTTCTCCATCTCAGGCCCGGGAAGCATTAGCCGGCAGGGGATGCTGTTGGCTTGGACAGCTTCCTTCTGCTCCTCCTGAGCTCCGGGGTCCGGGCCAGAAGCTTTCAGTGAAAGTTTTATGGCCCTCTGTTCCCTCTCCAGCGCCGCTGCAAGAGGGCACGTTTCCAAGAGAACCCCTCCGAATGTGCAGAGCAGAGTCCATGGATTATACACCACGAGGGGCACACAGGGCAGGGAGGAAATGCAGCAGCAACAGCTTTAAAGCAGCTCCCCACTCACAGCTGGGGCGCTCCTGGTGTGACTCCCTTCTCCTCGCCTCAAAAAGTTCGGCACAGCCAGCACAGTGCCCCGATCAGGGGTAGCTGGGCTGTCCCAGCTCCAAACCAACCCCACATCACCCCAAAAACCTGCTTGTCCAGCTATAAACGTGGGCCAGCAGTGAACCTAAAGGGTTTGAGGTGAGCTGAGCGGGCAGAGGAGCAGCCTCAAAGCCAAAACTCGTGCAGGTTTTGATACCTCTGTGCCTGTCCCTGTCTCTAAGCAGAGGATGGCAGCCTGTCCGTGGTAAACACACCCCTGGGACCTTTTGCCACAGCAGGGTGGCTGCCCAGGGATGCTGGAGAGGGGCAGGAACAGGGAGGGACACCACACTTGTCCCGTCCTTCAGCCCCAGCAGAACAAAGGTTCACGTGTGCAGGGGAAGGGGTGAGATGAACAGCCCCAACCACGTGCCAAACACCTTCCTCACACACCCCTCTGTTTCCACAGCCACCAAACAAAGGAGCCGGCCACGAGGTTCCCAGGATTGCAGGATTCCCAGCAGCAGGGAGGGCAGGGAGGTGGGCACCTGGACAGCCTGCAGCCACACACACACACCCCCCACACACACCCTTCCCTCGCCCCCGAGGGGCTGCTCCCACCAACCAGGGCGCACACTGGGGTGGTTTTAATGACTGGGATTCCCTCTGGAACAACTGTCCATGCTGGGAAATAGATGAGCCCTTACTGACACAGGACAGGCCAAGAGGATGGGACCAGAGGAGCAGGGACAGCATCACCCCAGGGGCTTTGATCCACACCCACACCTGGAATCACAGAATAGTTTGGATTGGAAAGGACCTTTAAGAGCTCATCTGATTCCATTCCCTGCCATGGGCAGGGACACCTTCCTCCAGCCCAGATTGTTCCAAGCCCCTTCTAACATGGCCTTGGACACTTCCAGGGTTAAGGCAGCTCAGCTTCTCTGGGCAACCCGTGCCAGGGCCTGCCCACCCTCATTGTGAAAAACTTCTTCCCTATATCCAGTCTAAATCCACCCTCCTCCTGTTGACAACCATCCCCCTTTGTCCTGTCACAGCTTCACTCACTTTTGCCAGTGATGCCCAGGGGAATTGTCTGTGCTGTGTGTGCCCCACACCTGCAGCACCCCAGCCCAGCCAGGATGAGGACACACACATCCTCTGCCCCCGGACCTGCTGGCTCTGCCCCCCTTCCTCCATTCCACATGCCACAAACCCCCCAAGCCGGGTCAGCAGCCCAGCCTGTCCTTTTTACCCCCAGTGTGAGCTCAGAGTGCTCTCCCCCACCCTCCCTGGGACACTGGTGAAGGTGAGAGGCTGAAGATGGAGTTGGAGATGAATCAGGCACTAGGTGAGGTGTCCTTAGATCACAGTTTCACACCCCCAGCACTCTTGAGGCTCGATGCCACAGCAGCTGCCACTTGCTGTGTGCCAGGCCAGGAATAAAGCAAATGAGCCCAGACAACTCCAGGCAGAGGGGAAGGAGCTCTTCAAACTGTGATCTAAAAGCAATAGCTCCCTTGGAGGGGAGGGGCACACCCTGCAGCCAAGAGGCCACGGGGATGGGTGTGCTGTACCCACCTCCAGGAGGTCTCTATTGCTCCAGCACATCCTGGGTGGATGGAAGGATGACACGGACTAATCAACGAGTCTGATGGTGGATGGAAAAAATGGTAATTTTGGGGGGGTTTTTTTGCATGACACACCACCACTTACCAGCAAGAAGCTTCCTATGTTCTTTAGAAAGCAGGGGAGGAGAAAAAGGAGAGAACAAAACAGTTAGAAGCAAGAAAACAGGCAGCTGACCCAAAGCCTTCCTCCTCCCCAAGCCCCCTCTTCCAGTGCTCGACTATGGACACCACCTGGGACACTTCCATCCATCTCTTCCAGCCCTTTCCAGGTAGCATCAGGCACTGGCTCCCAAATCACCCCAGAAGACCATGGCTGGGTTGCTGTCCCCTGCATCCTGGGGAGGAACTCCTTATCCCTGGCCCAGCAATCCAACATCTCACACGGAGGAAGCAGGAGAAAACCAACAGCTCCCATGCAGAAGACACGGGTAGTTTTTCCAAGTGGCAGGACCCAAGAGGTGGCCCAGGACCAAACTGTGCTCCTGGAGACCCACACACAGTCCAGGGGCAGAAGGACAGGAACAACACAGGAACATGCTGACAGTTTACCCAGTAAACCCCAATTCCTCCCTCTTAACCCTCATTTCAGGAGCATCCCTTGCCCCCTCTGAGTGTACTCCAACAGATGATTTTCTGAAACCAAACAAATCTGGAAGAGTTCAGGAGCTAAGCCTGGAGCTCTCCACAGCTTCCCAAAGATCAGAGGTTTCCCATTCAACCCACGAGGCACATCCCTTCCCATCACAGCTTGATCCCAACCACATCACCTGGGCTGGAATCACTTTTGAAGGTGAGGAAACCACAGCGGGAAGATGAAACAAGGTATCCAAGAGATGAAACAAGGTCCCCAGGAGATGAAACAAGGCTCCCAGAAAACGTGATGAAAGAGAAGGTTAAGGGTTAAGCAGCTGAGCATTTTAATAGTCACTGTTGGGTACAGATTATTTATCTGCAAGGAACCCATGGCAGGAGGGAAGCCCTGTAACCATTATGGCATTCATTCTAGATGCCTGTGGAAATAGGAGCTGTCACACAGCCAGCTCCTCATCCCAACAGGACATGGGGATCTCCCAGTGTGAAATCCAACTCTTAACCCCTCTCTTCTATTCATAGAACCACAGAATGGTTTGGGTTGGATGGGACCTTAAAGATCACCTCATTCCAACCCCCCTGCCATGGGCAGGGACACCTTCCACCAGCCCAGATTGCTCCAAGCCCTGTCCAACGTGGCCTTGGACACTTCCAAGCACAGGGCAAACACAGCTGCTTTGGGCAACTTGTGCCAGGGCCTGCCCACCCTCCCAGGGAAGGAATTCTCCCATATATTGAACCCAATTTTCCTCCCTTTCAGTTTGAACCTGCTCCTCTTTGTCCTGTCCCTGCAGTTCCTGTGGGAGAGTCCCTCTCTCTGCCTGCACACACCAGCTACTGCACAGCCACAGCCAGGTGGGAATTGGGATAATTTGGGATACGTGGTGCCTCTCATGCACTCTTCCTGGGTGGGATGCTCACAGGTTGCTCAGACAGGACAGACACAGCCCCAGGGGAGCGTGGCCAGACAGGATGGGATGCAAGGGACAGAAGTGGGTGAGTTCCCAGGGAAAGGCAGCGTGGTGGGACACACAGCAGAGGAAGCAGAGGAGGAAGGCAAGGATGCAGCTGGAACACCCAGCGGTGGCCCAGCACCCCAGCTCAGGGCTGCAGAGTCCCCCCCCTGTGCTCTGTGTGTGCCACGTTAGCAGCAGCTCCACAATGAGCTGTGGGATGTGGGTAATGTGACACTGTGAAGAGCCCTGACAGCTCCCAGAGACTGTGAGGGGGGAAAACAAAGTGAGCATTGAGGGTTGGGGACGGCCCCGTGCCAAGGAAGTGACGTGCTGCCTTCTCCTCTGGCAACCCAGAGCTCTCTCTGCTGTAACCTGTTGGGAGATGGAGGGAAGAAAGGAAAAGAAGGGAGGGGGGAAAAAAACAGCTTAAAAATATCCCAGAGCAGCGCAGTTATTTTGGGATTTTAATTTATAAAAAGAGGAAGAAAAACAGAAATGAAAGCCAAGACCCCGTGACCAGCCCTGGTGCAGATGAAATGTTTGTGGCTGGCTGCAGGACTCCAGCACTCCCTTCCCTCTCTCTCCCTCTGTGCCAATGCCTCTAAATTAGAATTATGTGGATTGTGCTAACTATCACATCCTTTTGTCACCAGGCACAAGAAGTGGCACTTCTGGACCGCTCTCCTCTTCCTCTGCTACTCCTGGGGAGCAGCAGGAGAGCCCGTGCCAAGGGCAAGGATGGGAATATGCCAGCGTGGGAGACAAGCAGTCCCTGGGGGAAGAGTGTTGTGTATTTTGGGGGACATCCCCGTTGGGCAGGGGAGGTCTCAGGTCCCTTCTGGGGGCGTGGGCAGCTCTCCCAGCTCAGCCTGGTCACCTCAGGCAGGGCGGCAGAGAGCCAGGAGCTGCCACCCCACACTCAGTCACACATCATTACCTCACATGCACAGCCTCTCTCGCAGCAGGAGGGTCCCCCCCAGCTGCTGGCACACGTCCTGGCAGCCCAGGGAGCCACCCTGGCATGGCACCACATCACTCCTCCACACCCCTGCCAGGCACTGCCAGACCACACGTCCCAACATGCACACAAGTGACATGCCCAGGACAAGTGACGTGACTGAGAAACTGTGGCAGGGGGACACAGCACACACAGAACAACTGCAAACACGAGGAGAGCTCCTGTCCCACTTTCCCACGTGCCAAAGCACAGCAGCATTCCCAAATTCTCTTTAAGGTATCCCCGCTCCCAGTGGGGTGTGGAGACCCTCGGGACCAGGCAGGGCTTTGTGCTGGGTAACCAAGTGCCACTGTCAGCTCACAGCAACTGGAGTTTCCATACGCAGAATCCCAAACCTGATGTTCCAGCAACAGCAGCTGCTTCCCAGAATCAGGGGAAAACCAGGAGCGGTTGGATGGTGACAAAGACAAGATGAAGTTGCCTGGCCAAGCCCTCCAAGGATCTGGCAGCTCCAGGGAATGGGAATGCAGCACCAGGATGAAACAGGACTGCTGCTCCAGGGTCAGATCCCCCCCAGCTGCCTGGGCTGGAGAACAGGGAGGAGCACACGGGATGAGGGGTGGGTGGAGAAGAGGGTCAGTGTCCCCTGTGGGTGCTGCTGGCTCGAGTTTGTGGGTGGGGAGCAGAACCTCAGGAGGGTTAAGGGCCTTGAGATGCACCCACAGCCAGACTGGACACTTGACCCCGAGGAGCCACAAGCCAGCTGTGACTCACAGAGACTCCAGACCACTCTGGTGCTCAGCAGCATCCACCCACACAGCGCTGCTCCAGCTGGATGGACGCCCCAGCCCCTTCCCAAACACATCCCTTCCACCCCACAGGTCCTGCTCCCTCTTCCTTGGGAGATCCCACCATGCCAGCAGGGTGCACACATTCTTCCTCTCATTTTCAGAACAAAAGTGCAATTGAGCTGAGCAGCCCCTTGGCCTGACCTGCCTTTCAACTCCAGTGAATTTCCCTGGGCTTTGATTTTCCCTTCACGGAGCTGTGGCTCACTGAAGCAGCTGTTAACATCAAGAAGGGGAAAAGAAGTTTATTTTACTATATATTAAATAAAACAAAACCCGAAAGCAGAGCAGGGGGCTCTGTTCCAAGGTCAGGCACTTGACTGTGGAAAGTTTTGCTGCACAGAAACACGCCTGGAGCAGGGGAATGAGCCTGAGCTGTGCAGGGAAGTGATGCAGAGCTGGAGCCTGGTGCTGCTGCCATGCCTGGGGATGCCAGCCAGGAACAAAGCAACCCTTCCTTTCCCTTCTGAGGCACCCAGGTCGTGCCTTTGGACTTGCTCCTTCCTGCCAGAGGCTGAACCACTGTGTCGGGAGAAGTGGCACTTCTGGGAAACCACATGTGACTCTGACAAGTCACCCCACACAGCAGCTGCGAGGGCAGGACCACGTCCTCCCACCCTGAGTCACTCACCAACGTGGATCCCAGACCACATCCCTGTCATCACACGGGTCAAAGCTCACCAGAGCAAGCTGTGCTCCAGGAAAACCCTGCCTGGAGATCCCAAACTGAAGAGGAGGCTCTGGAAAGAGGCTTTGCAGGAGGAGAACTGATAATGAAACACAGGGTGCACCCCAGGGCGAGGGGCTCCTCTGTAAGTCTTCCTGCAAAGGGGAACCTGCTGCATTCCAGGGCAGGGGACAGGGGATGGACACTGCTCACCTGCATCACCCCCCCTCAGATGACAGTGCACCCAAGAGAAGCTGGAGTGTCTGCAGAGCCACAGGAGGGATCCCTGATGGATCCCAGAGACCCAACAGCACCGTGTTTCCTTTGCCCTCACACCAACACCGCTGATAAACCTGCCAGGGAGTCCAGGTTGGCCTGTCTGGATCCCAAGGAAACAAGCCAAGGGTTCCCACGCCACCTTCCCACCACTCAGCCCACAAAAGCAACACAGACTTCCTGAAATCCCTCTCTCCCTGACCCTCCCTACTGTTTCCCTGCATCCTGCTCCAAGGCCACACTCTGTCCCGAGATAAGAAGGCACTTGCTGCCAAAATCAGCAGCCAGAGGGGCCCAGGATCCGTGTGGATCTGCATTCCAAGAGAGACCTGATCCAAACTGACAGAAACTGGAGATGGAGCCCCGTGGGGGGTTAGCTAATCCACCTAAAACCAGCGTGGGATTTTGGGAAGAGCTCAGGGCGTGGGTACCAAGGTCCCACTGAAAGCCAGGAGTGCTCCAGCACCTGCAGGCAGTGCCAGGAGGGAGGCAGCCCTGCAGGAATGGGATGCTCTGCTGCAATTTCTGCATCCAGCAAAGGAGACAAGGGGCTGGAAAAACTCAGGATGGCCAAGGACAGCTTCCATCAATTTAATATTAAACCCCTCCACAAGTGAAACCCAAGAATTTCTCCCCTTTCCTTTGCAGCTGGCAATTCACTCAGGATTTTTTTGGGGTTTTTTTTCGCCTTAAGTCCCTTTTCTTGTAAATGACACACTAATTAACCACATTACATTCCCCCTCAAAAACGTATCAATCAATTGGCAGGCCATCAGCATCCAAGGACTGCTGCTACTGCTGCAATTCAGCCTCCCCAGAGAGCTGCAATTTTGGCTGTCAGTTGTTTCGGTTTGGGAAATGAGAGGAGAACTCAGGAGCATCCCCGCTGCCCCCTCGGGAAGAGGGTGCTGCTGGAAGGGGAGGAGGAGGAGGAGGCAGGGATTTCCCCACCTTCCTCCATTCCCAAGCTCCGCAGAACATCCCCCAAAACGCAGCCAGGATTGAAACCAGATGTGTAGGAAGTGTCTCATTAGCAGTAATTGCTTTGCAAGGATTTGAGGTTTCCCCTCTCTGCCACCACCAAACACACTTTGAAGAAGCTGCCGTGGGTTGGGTACCAGGACGCGCCGGTGGGGAGGGGGAGGAGGAATAAAACCCACAGGGCAGGGTGTCTGCTACACAAACATTTTTCTTGAAGCCAGGGAAAGTTTGCTCAGGCGAGGCTGGCTGCAGGCATCGGGCTGCCGAGCACCACTCCGGCAGATGGAGCTGCAAAAACTCAGCCTAAACCCAAATGACTCGGGAAACAGCCTCACAATTACCATCCTTGCACCTTCTCCCTGCCTTCAGAAAGGGGGGAAACAGGCACGAGACGCTCCAGGAACTCCTTCCCTACAACTCAAGGCTGATTAGAGGATCTGCCGGGGGCTCAGACCTCCCTTATCCAGCCATTGCCACTGGGATTCTACCTGTGCACTGATTTTCCTTGGATTACAAGGCTGGATTCAGACAAATCAAAGGCAGGTGCACAAATCAGGTCCTTGCAGAGAACTGCAGAGCTCAGAACAGGGAGACCCAAAGCAAGGCAGGATACCCACGAGCTGCCCCAGATTCTGGATGGGAACCAAGACCCCTCTGAGCCCCTGGGACATCAACAGCCACTATTTTCTCCTGCTGCACAAGTTTCCCACATCAGGTGACAACTTCTCACCTATTCACTAAATCGTCCCTTTGTTCTTTTGCCGAACTCCAACTTCTTCAAATAAAATCACAAGCAGAACTCCTAATTTCTACCAGACTATCTTCACAACTCTGCCTTCCTGCACCCCACCAGCACTCACTTTGGCCCCAGCCCAGGGAGGACAGGGGAGCAGAGCCAGCTGGGCCATCCTGCCGTGCCCCACTGCTGGTTTCATCCCCTCCCAGGGGGGCTGCGCTGCCACCAGACCCCCAGTCTGTGCTGAGGGGACTGGAGGGTGATCACACTGAGACAGAAAATCCTGGCAAGCAGCACCCTGAGCTCCAAAGCCCCACCAGAATCGACTTCCAAGCATCCCTAAGGATGAGGAACAAGCTGTGAAGGTGCAAGGCTGCACAGGAGAGGGTGACACCTGCCACCCCAGCCACCAGCATCACTTGGTCACCTCACCAGAGATGGACAAGTGCATGTCCTGAGCATATCCCTGTCCCAGATACCATTCCCTACACCAGGACAGCACAAGGGACCCCCAGACCCAGCTGGGGTGCCCTCCCAGGAGCAGAACCTTACTGTAAGACCACTCTCCCCCCATTTCCTCCTCCAGCCCTGAAGACAAAGGACTCAGTCTTTGCCAGACACAAACTGACTGGAACAGCCCCCCCAAGCCCGGGGGAAGAGCGACTCGAATGTCAAAGGAGTCACCCCCGCATTATTTTTGGTGAGAGGAGCATAATTGAGGGCCTGCAAATCTCCCCTACTCCTCGGGCTCCTTTCTCAAGTCCCTCCAGCAGGCGGGATCCCCTCTCTGGAGCACCAGCAGAGCTCAGATCTCAGTCTCCAGGGCTGAGACAATAGCTGCTTATGTTCAGCCCCAGCGCCGCTTTCTGGGAAGGGAGCCAGGCCTGGCAGCTCCCAGCGGCAGGGAATAAAAGCCCTGTTTGTGCTACAGAGCCCCTCTGCACCAGTGGGGCACCCTCAAAGGGAGGCAAGGCATCATCAGCCTGCTGGGCAGCCCAAACAGCAGCACAGACAGATGCCCCGGGCTGAGCCGGAGGGGAGGGAGGAAGCACAGGAGCACCAGAGGGGCAATCCTCCTTCAAGGGAGGGCTGTGAAGCCAGAGAGGCCCCTGGGCACAGATGCAGAATGCAGAGCATCCCCCCTCTCCACGAGCAGAGAGGGCCAAGGATGCAGCACTGACGTGGTGGGAAATGAGGATGCTCTGCGCTCAAAGAGGAGCTCACGGTGCCCACCAAGGGCAAGCTGCATGTCAGCAGGAACAAGGGGCATCCCTGCACCCTAGGGCATGGAGCAGGTTCCTGAGGCAGCCAGCCAGCCAGCCCCCTGCCCTGCCAGCCCTTAGTTCATGCTCTCTGCTGCCAAGCCACAGCACATGGACCCAGTGGATCTCCTTCCTGCAGCGTGGCATCCCCCAGTGCCTGCACACAGGCTGGGTGACAAGAGGTGCCCTTCACGACCCCCAGAAGTCCTGGAGAGGCAGCTGTCCTGCAGAGCCCATGGATGTCCTACTGGACACACCCTGGCAGCATCAGATCAGGCACACCTAAGAGTCTGAGCACGGCTCAAACACCTTCACTCCCCGTGCAAAGCTGGCTAGGAGGTGAAGAACCCTCACACTTGTCCTCTTCACCATCACAGCCACTTCCACAGGCTGCGAGGGGAAATTCCACCACAGGAGACACCCCACGAGGCTGCTGCCCCTTGGGGAGGGTGCAGGGGGAGCAGGGACAGAGCCACAGGCAGGCACCACACTCCACAAGCCATGGCTGGGCTCACACCTTCCCTTCCTAGGGCAGAAGGTGGGAATGGGTGTCTCCCACCAGGACCGCACAGAGACCACCCATCCCTCCTGCTGACAGCACAGAACCAGTGATGCTAAAACTAAACCAAAGGGAATTTTCTGGGCTGAGCAGCAGGTGCAGCAGTCAGGCCACAGCCCCCCTTGGCTGCCCAGCACCGATTCTGCCCCATGTCCTTGACCACACAGTCTCCTGCCCCACTGGGCTCTCTCAGCAACTCTGCCGTGCCCCAGGCAGTACATCAGTCATTTCCCAACATCCTCCCCTCCCCAGCACTGCTGTCAGATGCAATAATCAACACCAGTGTCTTTAAAATGTCCATGTTTCACTGCAGTGGAGCAAAATGCAAATCAATTAAAAAAAAAGTATATCAAATTGGCCACTTCTTTTCCTTTTCTCTTTACGAGGTTTTAAAGTTGCTTTTCGACCGTCCTGAATAATTGACGCTAACATGAAAATTTAAAGTCTTTCAAGATTTCATTAAAATTCATTCTCTTTCCCTTTGGAGAATTGTCATTGCCAGAGTCCCATGTAGGGCAGACAGCACTGCCTCCCTTCACAGCATTTAACTCCGTTCTCTCTGCCTGAAGAAAATTCCCTCGTAATTGTTTAATGGAGACCCTGAAATAACATCCTTCACTGCTCTCCACCAGCAGCCTACTAATCCCATTCCCTCCTGACTCCAGCAGCAATCCTGCATTTCTACCTCCTCCAACCCATTTGAGCTCCAGCATTTCCCACCTCTCCTTCCCAGAGCTGCTCAGGGAAGTGGTGGCATCACCATCCCTGGAAGTGTTTAAAAAACATGTGGATGCGGCACTTGGGGACACGGTTTGGTGCTGGACATGGCAGTGCTGGCTTAATAGTTGGATTTGATGATCTTGGAAGGCTTTTCTGACTTTAATGGTTCTGTGAGCTGAAAGGTCTTTTCTAACCTAAATAAGTTCTATGATTTTCCAACCTTAAGGATTCCATGAAGGGCTTGGCCCTCTCCCGATCCCTGGCTCCTTCCTAACACTGAACTGTCACATCCAATTAATGTCCTTATGAAGAGAGAGCAGCCCTAGCCCAGGACAGCTGAGACAAGTGGCCATCATTTTCGATATAGGTTGGGGTTTTTTTAATTGCAAGGCTCCAAGTTGTCCTTTAACTGCCAAAACGAGCATGGCAGGAAGGGTGGCCCTTGGCTGGGCCATCACCAAACCTAAAGAAACCATCACATAACATAAGGAAAACGGCAGAGACCAGTAAAAAATTAAAGGGTAGAGCTGGTGTTAGTGCCCCTAAAATGACACCAAGGCTTCCAAAGCCTGCTGGGCTTTCCTGAGAGCTGTTAACAGCACCCTCTGCCTTCCAGCTGCTTCCCAGCTGCTGCTCTCCAGAGGCTGCCTGGAGAGGGTCAGGTTTCCCACAAAACCCCAGCACAGACTGTTACCAATTAAGTGTTATAACCTTGGGCAAAGCTCTCCCAATTTACCCCACTTGACCAACTGACCCTGAGGATTTGGAACAGCCTCTATAAATCCTATTGATCTTTCCCCAAGGCACACCCACGTGGGTTTTGTTTCCAGGAGGGAGCTATCAGGGAGCAGGAATGCTGTACTTGCACTGACCTTTTAAGCATAAGGTGACTCTTTTCTCCTCTTGGTAAAGGAACAAGCTGGCACTTCAAAACACATATGTGCTCCAAAAAACTATTCCAAAGGAGTAGGATAGGATGGGATAGGATATCCTGAGCTGGAAGGGACCCACAAGGATCATTTAGTCCAACTCATGGTCCTGCACAAGGCAACCCCAAAAATCACATCATGGAATACACTCCCTCTTCCAAAAGGATGAAACGAATCACAGAATCATTGAGGTTGGAAAAGGCCTCCAACTTTTCACTGATCACCACCTTGACAACTAGACCAGAGCACTGAGTGCCACATCCAGTTATTCCTGGGACACCTCCAGGGATGGGGACTCCACCACCTCCCCAGGCAGCCCCTTCCAATGCCTGAGCACCCTTTCTGTGAAGAAATTCTTTAGGATGGAAAGCATCACTACCAATTCTGGATGCTGCAGCACACAGACACTCCCAGTTTAAAACATTCCAGATATCCTTATCTTCCTGATCCCTTCCCAGCCCTTGACTGCCCAAAGCAGCACATCCCACTTCCACGAAGGGAAGTTTTAGCCACACTCCTCTAAAAAGGACAGAGGGGGTTTCTGTTGTGGCACTGGGCAAATGGGACAAGCTCTTTCTGCCCTCTCTGTGCTCTGCCACCTGCACAGGAGAGCTGCCTCGCTGCTGGCTGAGCTGGAGGCTGCCCAGGAACAGGCTGATCCCAGGAATCAACCTCCCACACACACGTCCTCTGCTCCCTTGAAGCCGTGAGCTCCCATCACACAAAGCATCCTTGTGTGTCAAGACCAAATGTGTCCCAGCCTCCCCTGCCCCACTTTCAGTCCAAGAAAGGAGATAAATGCTGTTCTTACCTAGTAATGAATAATCCAGAATCCACGTGGGAGAGGACAGCACATGCAAAAAAAAAAAAAAAAGCAGAGGAAAAACAGTTGGTCAGAACAGAGTAAATTCTGCCCACAGAGCTCAGCAAATCTCTGGGCATCCTGGGCTGGTTCTGCTGGTCATGGAGAGGAGCTTGACACCCCCTGGTCTGATTCCTCACCCCCTGCAGGAGAGGTTCACCCCCAGAAACCTGCAGCCCTCCCAGAGCTGCCAACTGCTCAGTGGACCTGCACAGCCTCATCCCTCACACCCCCTGACTCCGAGCCAGGGAAAAGGAGCGGATCAAAGCCCCTTGAAGAACAGCCTGGAGAAAAGCAAGACAGAAACCCTGACGCCTGCAGATCTGCAGGGACTCCAGCAGAAGGCAGATAAGCCTTATCAATGGCACAAGGGGCAGCCAAGTTCCTGTCAAGCTGCTGAGAAGCATCTCAGGGAGCAGGTCTGACCCTCACAGAACGGGTCCCTGCAGCATCCCGAGTCCTGCCTCTAAAAAACTAACCAAAGGAGAGGCAAAGCCACCAGCTGAAGAGTCAGAAGTGCATTTGCCTCTCCCAGGAAAGGGAGATGCCCAAACAGTGCCAACAGAGCCAACCAGACAAGGATGGGCGCACCCACTAAACCCCACACAGACTCTACTTGGTGGCAAGGAAGAGGCACAGCTGGGGAACATCTGTACAGTGGGAAATGGGACCTCATCTGCCAAAGGAATATTCAAGTGGCATCTGCCAGGAGCCCTGCCAGAGTGGAGGGGTTTGTTGCCAAGGGCACAGCCCAGGGCACGGAGCAGTCAAAGGCTGTGCACACCGGGAGGATGGGGAGGGAGAAAACAGCAGCCAAGTTGATTTCCCTCCCGGCAACTCCTTTCATGTTAGATATCCACAAAGCCTCAGACTCCCACGAGGCACAGATCTGGGCAGAGAGAAAAGGGCAAGCAAGTGAGCAGGCTCTCCTGCTCTGGAGGTTCCTGGTCCATCTGTCCTGTCACCACAAGCCCTGCACACCTGGCTCATACAGCAAAGGCTCCCAGACCTCCAAAGGCTGCTGCTGGCAATTCCATTATCACCTCTTCCTCTACAACCTCCCCCAGTGTCTGTTCCATACAACACGGACCCTTTTCTCCTCTGTCACAAGGGATATATCCAAAATTCTCCACGGGGGATGCACAGGACTCTTATTCTGCAGTCTCCTCTGAGGGCTGAGATCAGCTGGACAAAGCTCAGGAGACGTGAGGGAGCCAATGAACCACAACCAGCTGAAGGAGCTGAAAGCCAGAAACTGCTGCCAGCCCACACTGCACCAGCCTCATTTCCTAATAACAGGTTTTAATCTCCTAATTGGGCTGCAGCAATGCTCCCAGCACAGGGCTGTGCAGCTCAAGTCACCTGGATGGCTCAGGAAAAGCTCGGCAAGGAGCCAGGGCTGGAAAAACCTCAACACCTCCATCAGCGCTCAGGACAATCCTCCTCTAGGGACTGATGGGTATTGCTCTACCTAAATCCCGTGAAGAAACCTTGGGACAACAGGGACTCACCTGAGACTATCTAAGGAAGTACATGGCAGGCATGAAGAAGGTTTGATCTGGTTGGAGAGAGGAACTTGCTGGAGAGATGCAACACTTCCCCCCCCATATAAAACAAGGGAACATCAATTCTTTTGCTAACTGCACAGAGAAGGGACAATGGAGAAGGACTTGGACCTGCACTTGCCACCTCCTTCAGGTGACCACTTATTTTCCTATTTTTCCCCAAAAGATGAAGTGTGACTCTCATTTTCTTGGCTGAGAAACCACCTGCAGCAGGGCAGACCTGGATTATCTGTCTTCTGGAAAGAGGCAAGACCTGGGACCCCAACCGGCCCAGGAAGCAAGACACCAGTAGATGCTACCCCACGTTCAACTGAAGATCCAAGGCACAAGGTGGACTGGTCATCCTCTCCTTACAGCCCTGACTGTTCTGGTGAGGAGCTGGGAATGCCACAATGCAGCAGGGACCTGCTGGAGCTGTGTCCTGGCCCCAGGGACCAGAGTGGGTGGGCTGGTCACCAGATCACCCTAGATCAGGAGCCACATCCCATCCTACCAGTGGGACATCCATGGGACTGGGACATCCTCACTCCATTTTCCCACAAGGTCCTAAGCTGAGGGTGTCTTTCCTGCAGCTTCCCTCCTCGGGGAACACACAGACACCCTTCCAGAAGGTGCTGAGACCAAAACACAGGTCAGAGGTGCTGCCCAATCCCCTGGAGATCAGCAGTGGACAGCAGAGACTCAGCGAGGAGGAAGAAACGACACCACCACCGACTGCCTGGAAGGGGTCTGAGAGCAGGAGGGCAGGGAAGAGCAGAGTCACATCCCCACAGCTCCCCCCCTGGCATGGAGAGAGGGGCAGGCACCCCTCCCAAAGTGGTGGGGTGTCCTGGTTTTAGTAGCCAGGACCAGTTTGGCACCGGGTGGGGGTGGATTCTAAACCCTCGGTGTCATTGTTCTCATGCCCTGCTCCCCATGGCCCATTGGCAGCAGCTGCCCAGGGCACACCCCACCCCGCAGGGCACAGGGGGTGTTTAGGAACTTCTGGGAGAAAAGGAAGTTCTCCTGCCTCCACACCCACCTGAGGGGTCATGTCTGCTCAGGGGCCAGCAGGGATGCCAAAAATATGCCAGGATTGACCTCACAGAGTAAATCCCCCCTTGGGAAACTCCCCACCCTGGGGGAGGGACTGGGCGTTCCCATCTGAGCCCAAGTGGATATAAGCTTGGGGGTTTGGGACTGGGATCTCTGGTCAGATCCAGAGGAGGAGCAGAGCCTCGACCAGACTGAGACTGCCACAGGACTGCAGCCATCATCCTCACCAGCAGGTTTCTTGTTTTCTTTTTACTCTGAACTCAGGGGGCCCACGTGGTGCTCAGCACAGGGGTTGGTGAGCTCCATCCTGCTCGTGCCCCCCTGGGCTGGGCTGCACAGCTGGTGTTTTTGTGGCACAAACGAATTTTCCTTCTGTCTCAGTATAGTTTGTGATCTGTTATTAAATTGTTCTTCTGCCTTGCAATCCCATTCTGAGTTGGATTCATTTCTCCTGGTGGTTTAACTCTAAACCAGCACATGGGGCCAAAAGGGCAGGCAGAGCCCAGCAGAGCCCAGGGACAGCAGCAAACAGCTGCTGCCAAGGCTCGGGCCAGCACGGGTTGCCAAGGCTGCTGGGCTCTGTATATCCAGCAACAAGCTTTGAAGTCAGGGCAGAGGAATGTGCCCCTCTCTGCTTGGCCAAGGCAGGAGAGCCCATGCTCCAGCAGCCACCTCGCTGCCCCCCACCTGCCTCTGCCTCCAGGACCATCCCCAGGTACCCAGGATGGGACTCACATGCACCAGGTGTCAGGTCAGCAGCAGCAAGCTGTGACCAGAAGATGTCTTGCACTCGAAGCACACGTTTCCCAGGAGAAAAGTGCCTGGAAGCTGAAACGGTGCCAGGCCACGCTGCTTGTCCAGTGACACCAGGTGATGCTGCTTCTGTTTTCAAGCCACCCTGACAGCCCCTTCTCCAGGGGAGGGAGCCCACTGCACACATCCTCTGCTGATTAAGGCCATGGGCCCCTTCTGAACAAATTCCAATAAATGTGGGGTGTTGATTCCCACACAGGCAGTTTTCTGCCTGTAAACAATTATTCCTGTATTTTGACACCCCCGTAGCGTGGTCAGACCATCTGTGGGAGCTGCACGGCTGTTAATGGGACTTGAAGTGCCATGAGCTGCAGATGCAGAGCTGGCTCTGGGATTGGTTTGGAACAGCCACCAAACCCCTGAAATACACATATTAGTTATAAAAAAATCACAGAATGGTTTGGGTTGGATGGAACCTTAAAGCTCATCCTGTTCCACCCCCTGCCATGGGCAGGGCCACCAGCCCTGGATGCTCCAAGCCCCATCTAACCTGGCCCTGGACACTCCCAGGGATGGGGCAGCCACAGCTTCTCTGGGCAACCTGTGCCAGGGCCTCCCCACCCTTCCAGGGAAGGATTTCTTCTGTATATCCAACCTAGATTTCCCCTCTTTCAGTTGGAACCCATTATTCTTTGTTATGAGGCGGCTGAAATGAGCCAATTATTAATCCCCTACGGGCATTCCGTGGCACACAGAGCCCCACCACGGGCATTCCCTGGCACACAGAGCCCTCCCCAGCTGGAGCTGAGACTCTGCCCGACCCACTGCCCACGACACACACACAGCAAGGCCAATGGATTCCCAGTCCCCCTCGGGAGCAGCATCCACCCGGATCTCCCACGTCGCGGTTCCTCTCACGGGTCACTCACAGTGGCCGCTTTCCAGCCCTGCTCGGGGGCAAAGAATGCAACACATTAAGATGTAAGACATGCAAGATTTGCTGTGCAGGGAAAGCCTTTAATCTGGAGCAGGTTTCAAAACAAGTGCCAGCTCCTTTCAACCCTACCCTCACACACACACTGTCGCTCCGGAGGAGCGGCGAGGGCAGCGCTGATGAGACGGGGCAGGGCAGGTTCCCAGCCCCACCAGCTGGGGGTTGGAGACACCAGGGTTCCCATCTACAGGCTCAGATGTAAGGTTATCTCATGTCCAGGGACACAGGAACAGGAGGCACGAGCTGCGCACAGACCCTGCTTCTGCCAAGGGCCATGTGCCTGTGAGAACCGTGTCCACTGTGAGCCATGTGCCACACAGAGACCACCAGACTGGCACAACAGGGAGCAGAGCCCCCCTCCCCGAGTCCCACCATGCTCCATGTAATAGGGTGCAGAAGACAGGGCAGCCAGGAGGAGAAACTTCCTCCAACAAGCTGCCTTTCCCTGAGCACACCAGGCTGTGTCCCAGGCCCCCTTTCAGGGTGCCTCCTGTTCAAGCAGAAACAGTGTGGGTCCCATCCCTGCTGCCCTGCCACAGCCACTGCAGCATCCTTCCTCACCCCTCAGGAAGCTCCTACACATCTCTCCCAGACTCCTGACCCTGCACAGACACCCCAGCCATCCCACCCACTCCCTGAGGGTGTTCTCCAAACACTCCACAAGCTCTGGCAGCCTTGGGGCCGTGCCCACTGCCCTGTTCAGTGCCCGACCACCCTCTGGGGGAACATCATCTCCTCACCTTGCCCCAGTTCCCCAGGGGCAGGAGCAGAGCAGGGCTGTGCTGCCAGCACTGCCACCTTCCCCTGGGCACTGTGACCACAAGCCAGGACACATATTTCAACAGGTCTCCTGCACTTGGGGGCAACAAGAGGCAAGCAGGGTCACTCCACGCCCCTTGGTACCATCCCCATCCTTCCCTGCAACAGGAGCCACCACCTCATCAAGCCAGAGGTGACCAGACCCACACCCTTGGGAACCCTCTGGACAGGCAGATGGGAAGTGTCTGCCCTCCACAGCCCAGTCCTTGCAGCTCTAAGTGCAGGGGGCAGAGTGCAGAGATCTCTGCAGCAGGGGAGGAAAAATCCCTGCTGGAAAGGCAGCGGATGATGTGCAAAAGGCCGGGCTCTGGGAGGGGAAGAGGAGCAGCAGGGAGGTACTTTCTGTCATGGTGACAGATGCAATGGCCAGAGGGTCCCCAAGGGCTGGCTGGGTTCACAGGACAGCAGCTCCAGCCCACACTGCTGCTTCCCTTCACCCTCCCCTTCATGCTGAGGAGGACACCAGCCTGCCCCAGCACTGATTTCCGGGGCAGCACTTCAGCAAAGGGTTCCCACGCTTCAGCAGGGCTGGGACATCCAACATCCTCCCTCTGGGGACCAAAAAAAGCACTTAAATCACACACTGCTCTTTCTGCAGAACTGGTGGAATATGAGCACAGTGCTCCCAGTGCCCCTGCCCAGTGGGATACTCCAAAGAGTGGGAAGAGGGATAAACACATCCTTCTCCACACAGGATGAGCCAGCAGGAGTGGTCCAGGCACCCTCTTAAAGCATCTCTTCCCTTTTGCTTCCTTCACTTTTCTTTAGGCTGGGCTGGAAAAGCCCAGCCTGAAGCACAAAGGAAATGCTCCAAAGGAAAGGAATATTGGGATAGATGGGCTAAATCCAGAGGGATCTGCAGTTCCTGCCCTGGGCTCTGCACTACAGTGAGCGTGAGGTCAGGTTGAGCTCAGAGTTAAGATACAATTAATGCAGACCCTACAGCACCACCAGCAAGGTTGTTCCCAGGTCTGTATCCCCAAGCAGCATCCCTTCCAGCTTCTGGAAGGCTGTGCACCACCATCCACAGCTTCTGGAAGGCTGTGCACCACCATCCACACACATTCAAGTTCCTCCCACCAGTCCTGTCCTGCTCCCTTCCTGGCTCTGTGGCACCAAAATCCCAATGCCACAAGCAGAGCTGCAGGACAGGCTGCTGCTGAAGCATCACTGGCAGCCTCCAGGGAGCCAAGCACTTCCAGGAGGCCTTCACAGAGCCTGGAAAAGACTCCCTTGGGCAAAGAAAGTGCAAGTCCAGCTGGTTAGGAGTGACTGGGAGCTGTTTGGGACAAATTACCAGTCTAGAAAAACAATTCCAGCCTGGATTTCTTTAGATTCCCCCTGTTTTAGTGCCTGGGAACTGGGTCTCAGCCAGCAGCACTGAGCACAGCAGGCAAGGGTTCTCATGAGCCAGAAGAGCATGAAGTGGATCAGCTGGTGTCAGTAGGAAGCTTGGGATGAAGGCAGAGTTTAGGAGGAATTTGGCAGATATGCTCCCCTAGCTCGAATCCAAAGCAAAGATGCTCCCAAGGCAACCGAAGTTCCATCCACTAACAAATCTCCAAGTGGTTTCTATCCACCATCAGCTTCACTTTCACATGCAAATGGAAGGATCATGTTGTGTCCAAACCAATCTGTCCAAGCTGCTACGAAACCCCCATAGACTCCCAGTGCTTCAGCCCAAAGAGCACCTGAGATCCACACACCCACCACTCCAACAGCAGCACCACACACCAGGAGAGCTGTTGTTGCTCTCCCCTTCACTGAACAAACCAGGTGTTACCCTGGGGAAGGCAGAGCAGGTACCTGGGTCTCTCTGCAGTGCTGCCTCTTCAAGGCAGGCTCCCCAGGAGAGGGAATTGCAGCTTGGAAATAACAGGCAAGTTCAGGAAGTGTCTCTGTACCCTCCATCCCACTGAGCTGCCAGCTCAGAAATCCCTCCTGCGGTTTGTTAGCAAATAAATCCTGGAATTTGAGCCGGGCTGGGAGCTGCCCTGGCAAGGAGAGGAACACCCTGCAAACCAGGGAGCTGTCAGAGCCCTGGTGACAACAGAGCCTGGGGCAGGACCCTGCAGGGAAGGATGAGGAAGCAAGAGGGCTCCTTCCCCAGGGGATGAGAACTCGGCAGACTCGGGGAGAGAAAAATCAAGCTCATCTGCAAAGAGAAACCACACACTATGGTTGGGAAGTGCATGTTTACCCTGCACCACATCAGAGCCAGCTCCTACAGAGCATCCTTCCAGGCTTCCAGAGGAAGCTGTTAGCAGCAGGGTGTTCTGGTTTTAACTGGAGTCCCAGGCTCGAAACAGCAGCAGGGTCAGCACCACCCAGCTGGAAAACCTCGTGGTTCACTGCCTGGGCTGCCACAGGGAGCACATCTCCTCTCTACCCAGGAAACAGAGCACAGAGGTGGCAGGTGAGCCCTGCACAGGGCTTGGTGAGCAGATGCAAGAGGAATGTCTCCCCACGGGTGAGGTGTGGGGAGGAGAGGCAGGGATCCAAGCCCACAGCCCATCTGCACTGCCAGCCACGCTCACTGCCCCAGAGCCTGCCTGCAGCTGGGATGAGGATGGTTGATATGGACCAACCTGGGTCTGTAATGCCCTCTCAGGTCTTGCCATCCATCCCTTGTAATCCAGGCAGCACCTCAGAAGCCATGGAAGAGGGATTCTGGCACACACGTGCCCCTCATCCCAGCACTGCACGACTGACAGTGCCAGCTCCACTGTTTCCCAGTGCTGGCAAGTGGCCTGTGCCAGGCTCAGCAGTGCCAGCCCCAGTGGCCCCCAGCCCGAGGAACCTGCTCCCATCATTCCCCAGGTGGGCAGTAAAAGGGGCCTCAAAACCTGCAGCTCTCACCCTCCTCCCCCTCCAGGGTCTGTGTGCTGCCCACCAGGACACGCACCTGATCCAAGAAGTTATCAGGCAAGCCCCAAGGGTTTGACTTTCCTAAAGCAGTGGAACCATCAGGTCCATTTGATAACAGAGAGCCTAAATTCAGACATTTTTTCCTATTTACTAGATCCCCTTCTGGAAGCAGCAACTTCTCCCTCCCAATTCCCAGTTTGAAGGTTGGCCCAGGACTCTGTCAAGCACCTTTAAGCCTGGCCTGGGTTATTGCTCAAGACCCCTCAGTGCAAGGAGAAGAAATTTGGGCACTGGCTCCGATGGAGGCTCCTCCGAAAAAGCGGCGCTGCCTCCAGGCTCAGCCAGCTCGGTACTTCCCCGAGTAAGTGGGTGGGAAAATCCACCCTTTGATGTTCCACTGAGCGGCTCCAAAACAAAAGATGGACTACAGGAGATAAAAACACCAAACAAACTTCGCAACGGGATATATCCGGTAGATAAAGTGGGAAAGAATTTCATTTCCATGGAGGGCAGGCTGCATGAGGTCCGTGGAATAAGCCAACAGCAGCTGTTTTCCACCCCCCGGCACACTCTGCTTTTACAGACAGCACAGCAGCAGAGCACTGGGGGGGTACAGGCTGCCCAAAATACAGGGATCCAGGAAAAGCCATCCCGACAAAGGTGCTCCCCGATGAGCAGGCAGCAGCTCCGGGCAAGGCAGCTTCCCCACAGCCTTATCTCAGCCTCCCAGGGAGCAGGAGCCTTTCCCAGGTACCTGCAGCGGGATGTTATCCCTCTCAGCATCAGCACAACAGGCACGAGTAAGCAGGCAGAAAAATGCCATCTGGAAAACTGCAGCAACTCGTTGCTAACGGGGATTTTGGTCCTGGAAAGCAGAATCAGTGGCAGGGGAGCACAGAGAGAGCTGTGGCTGCTCAATCCAGAGGAATGGCATCAGAGGGAAGAGGCAATCAGCTGGTTTCAAGTGCATAAGCAGCTTCTAAGGGGAAGAGGGAGCAGAAGACTCTGCACCAGGGTGGGCATAAGATGCTCTGAGCAAGGTGCTACCATGGAGTCAGACAGGTCATCCCAGAAAGCAAGTTTCCATCATATTTCTGTAAATAATCTTTTTCGAATCACAGAATCAACTAGGCTGGAAGAGACCTCTGAGATCAAGTCCAACCTATAACCCAACACCACCTTCTCAACCAGACCAGGGCACTGAGTGCCACATCCAATCTCCTCTTCAACACCTCCAGGGAAGGACAACTCAACAACCTCCCTGGGCAGCCCATCCCAAAGCCCCATCACTCTGTGTAAAGAACTTCTTTATACTGTCCAACCTAAACCTCCCCTGGCACAGCTCAGGACTGTGCTCTCTTGCCCTACTGCTGGTTCCCTGGGAGCAGAGACCAACCCCACCTGGCTACACCCTCCTGCCAGGGAACTGTGGAGAGTGAAAGGGCCTCTCCCACTTCCCTGGACCTGCTCCAGCACCTCAATATCCCTTCTAAATTGAGGGGTCCAAAAACTGGACACAGCACTCAAGGTGTGGCCTCATCAGTGCAAAGTCCAGAGGAGGAATCACTTCCCTGGTCCTGCTGGCCACACTATTCCTGACACAGGATGCCATTGGCCTTCTTGGCCACCTGGGCACGCTGCTGGCTCGAGCTGTAGCCAAGCATTGAGCACCATCAGGAAAAGGTTCCTCCCCCAGAGGGTGATCAGGTACTGAACAGGCTCCCCAGGGCACCGGTCACAGCTCAAGGAGTGCTTGGACAACGCACTCAGACACAGGATGGGATTTTTGGAGCTGTCCTGGACACATCCAGGAGTTGGATTCAATGAAACCTGTGGTTCCCTTCCAACTCAGGATGTTCTATGAAGTTTCCCCAGCCCAGCCCACGTCACCCTCCGAGGCAGCAGAGCGAGGAGAGGAAGGTGATTGCAGCACCACCAACTCCAGCCAGGCATTCTGGGGGCTGACAGGGCAGCCTCACAAAGCTGCTTTTCTTTCCAGCTCCTGCAGCCCCAGGACCACCCCCTCCCCACTTCCTCTCACCATCCTCATCCCCCCCAAAATAGCCCCACGCTCAGCAGTGACCCAGACGAGCCCAGCACATGGGGCTTTGCTGCTGCAGAGCCCAGCTTAAGGCAGCAGCGAGGGAACAAAGGAATAATGTGACAAGGGATAGAGTGACAAGTCTCATTTGCAGTCTGGCAGTGCCACTTCTGCTATCTAAGCTGCAAGCAGAGCCATCCCAGCTCTGCAATAATGGAAACAGGTAAATCTGGCAGGAAAAGGGGTTTTTTACAAAGCTGGAAGAGGGGCTAACGTGTGGCGAGGTTGATGGAGCAGCTTTGTGCACGCCACCGCCACGATGAGCACAGGGCTCTGCTCCTCTGAGACACAAGGGAGGGACCAGCTGGCACAGCACCTCACCCTGAGCACCAGGGCTTGCCTGGGCAGCCTGCAGAGCCCTCTGCCCACGAGGCTGCTGTTCACTGCTCCACTCCACCTGTCAGAGAAGGTTGAGCACAGCCCAGGCACCAGTGGCACTCAGCTCTGCTCCATGGAGCACCACATCCCCCGGGATTGCCTCTGGCCATGCACCACATCCCAGGGGGCTCAGCCTCACAGCATCTGCTCAGTGCCAGGGGATGGTTCTCACGAGTGCTGTGAAGAGGAAGAAAAGCCTGGGCTGCCCTGCAATGAGAGCCCTGCCAGTGGCAGCCCTCTGCGCCCTGCTGCCCACTCCCAGCCACGCTGAGCACCTGGGATGAGCTCAGCTTGGCTGCAAACAGGGTCCCCTAGAGAAGCCTGGGAACAAGGGACCAACTGAGCTCAGCTTGAGACAGTCTGGGCCTCGAAATTCCCCTGCCTCAAGTGACACCACAGTCTGGAGGAAAAGGTGAGCCAATGAACCAACTAACCCCAAAGATTTGGCCCACACAACCCCAGCCAACACAGCAGGGCCATGAGCAGAGGAACTAACCAAGTCGAGCAGAATTCCACTTTTCCACTTAGAGAAGTACCTCTAAGAGCAGCAGCATCCAAGGAACTATCTGCAGCCATACCATTCCACCAAATAAAACAGGGCTTGTTCGGAGAGCTAAATATATGCCCCAGTCCCTGGGGGTTGCTGACAAACCCTGGCAACAGGACTGCAGGAACCCTGATAATATTGTAGGATTTGCCCAGCCCTCTAAGAATAACTGCACTGCCTATGAGAACATCACAGGAATTAGCTCCCTCCTGCCCACAACAGCCCTGGTACCATGCCAGGGCCAGGAACCCGCTGGCCATGGGCAAGAGTGAAAGCACGTGGATTTACAGCCTAGTCCAGAATTGCCTCAAATGGAAAACTGCTTTTTCTTTCCTGCAGGATTAGGAGTCTCACCCTCTGCTTCCTGCGGAGAACAGTGCAGCGCTGTGCCTGGCGCAGTCCCGCCTGGGTGTCAGTGGAAAATAACCAGCAGTTCTCCCCATAAAGAGATTAAAACCCTTTTTATGTGAATAACAACCCGTGAGGGAGGGATGGGGAGCTCTGTGGGAAGCATGTGCACACAAGGCATCACACTTCCCCTCTTCAGGCACGAGCTGCTAAAGCCACGGCAGCTGCCTCACCAGGCTCTTCCCTACACGGGACTTCCCCTGAGATTCCCAGCCACCCCAGGGCACTGCTGTCTTTCCATGCTGGAGCTCCACAGGCCCTCTGAAATCCCACTTTCCCATCCACAGCTCCCCATGGATGGGGAGGAATAGATCCCAGCAGCCTCACAGCACTCCAGCAAGGTGAGGCTTCCAGCTGCTTTCCAACACCCTCCCAGCTCCACATTGGGAAGTGAGTTGAGTGCTCCTCAACTGGGCACCTTCCCCAATCCCTGCCTACCAGGCATTCCCCTCCCGTCCTTCGACAAGCTCTGACACCGCCCAAATTCCCTCGAAGAGGCACCAGTACCACAGGAAAGCTCCTGGAAGCTCCCGGCACCCTCCGAAGGGGGTGTCTGCCTTGGCATCCAGGGGATGCATAGTTGGCATTCCAGGCTGGCAGAGCTCTGCTGAGCGTAATCCACCTGACCAGGGCACATGCCAGAACAGGTTATGCAAACACAGCACACAGGCACGCTGTGAGAGGAGAGAGGGCTTGGGCAGGGAAAGGGGGGAAGAGGCTGCAGAAGGCACTTGTGAATTCCCTACACATTTAAGGGTCCTCCAGGCAAATCCTCCCAGCTGGGGTGCAGAGCAGAGATTTATAGAATCATAGGAAGGATCAATCCAGGTCAATTCCTGGCCCTGCACAGACACCCCAACAATCCCCCCCTGTCCCTCAGAGTGTTGTCTAAACACTCCTGGAGTTTTGGCAGCCTCGGGGCTGTGCCCACTGCCCTGGGGAGCCTGTTCAGTGCCCACCACCCTTCGGGGGAACAACATCTCCTTGTCCAGGGGCAGGAGCAGAGCAGGGCTGTGCTGCCAGCACTGCCACCTTCCCCTGGGCACTGTGACCACCAGCCAGGACACACACTGGACCAGGACTCCCTGGGATGCTGCTGCATCCCTCCTTTCCCCCTGACCCACAGCGAGGAGCAGAGCAGGGCGAGACACTCTGAGGATGAAACGCTGCCCATGGCCACGTGGGCAGTGCATCACCCACCCCAAAAACCTGCAGCCTGCAGGGAGAGCAGGCACAGCTGATGGGAAAACGGGCCAGGAGGGGACTGGAGAAAGAAGCAGCTGCTCAGGCAAGTTTTTGCAGCACACGGACCTGCCCGGCGAGCCACGCGCCCGCCTTGCACCCAGAGCACCCAAACGTGCACACACAGGCAGGGTGCAGCCTCCCCACTCCAAACCTGCCTTTGGAACCCCCTCCCCGTGCCTGGGGACAGCAAGCAGGCAGCAAGGGACAGCCACCACCCCCACCTCACCACCTTCCAAGCAGTGTAGTGATGGTGCTGGAGAAAGCAGAATGGGGCCACTGTGGCAGGAGCAGCGACCACAACCCCTCTGGTTCACATCCTGCTGCAGGTGCTGGCAGCAGATGTTTGACAGAAGAATGGCAGAGCCCAGCAAGGGCTGAGCAAGCTTGCCTGTACCATCCCATCATCTGAAAATCATCTCTCTGGTGACTTTGGCAATCAGAACTGGCTTAACTTCCACAATTGCCAAATAATTGATTGACTCGTCATGATTTTAGAATCATAAAATGGTTTGAGTTGGAAGGGACCTTAAAGATCATCTTGTTTCACCCCCTGCCATGGGCAGGGTCACCTTCCACTAGACCAGGTGGCTCCAAGTCAAATCCAACCTGGCCTTGGGCACTCCCAGGGATGGGGCAGCCACAGCTTCTCTGCCCAACCTGTGCCAGAGCCTGCCCACCCTCACAGGGAAGAATTTAAGATTTTTGCCTAGTCCATTTTCAGCCCCTTAAAATTCCTGGCTCTTCCACTATCCATCGGCAACAAATTCCATAGTTTGACTTGTCTAAGAGTGGCCTTCCTTTGAGCCTGCTTCCCAGTTCCTCCAATCTTTAACAGGAGAAAATTCACCTCCTAAACACAGATCTGCATCGCTCATCTCTTTACACTTGGGAAGGGCTGGAGGTGGCCTTGTCCTGGCCAACAGCAGCTCACAGAGCTGGGGAGATGTGGTGTTTAGGAGAGGGGTACCTTCCCCTTCAAGGGCAAGGCTGGAAGCCCCAGCAGTGGACAACCTCTGTTGGGATCTTTCTCTCCCTGCCACACACCTTTGTGCCCAGAGCCACCAAACCCGGGCAGTGACACAAAGAAACCCCCCCACCCCGCAGCAGAAAGGAGTCATACTAAGTGACCAGAGTTTTTCAACCCCCTTCCCAAGCTCGTGAAGATCCAGGAATTTGGCACTCTGAGATGGACACTTCACCAAAGGTGAGTGAATCAGCCCCAGAGACAAAGGACAATCCTTGGAGAAAGGGGTCTCTCCCTGCCCAGGGTTACATCACCACGTCACCATCCCAGTATAGGGACACACATCCTGGTTGGTGCCATTGTTTGCAGCAACCTCACTGCCCAGGAATGCAGCAGCCGTGGGGGCTGGGAGTTGGGAGACGTGCGGACGGTGGGATCTGCTCCCTGCCCAGAGGAGCTCACTCCCTCCTCAGCACATCCATTAAACACAGCCACAAGTGACCTGGCTACTTATCAGAAGGCTGCTGCTGCTGGCCCTCACAGCTGCTGGACCATGGTAGCTCCATGGCAGCTCCAGCCCTCTCTGGTATTCCAACCACAAGGCAAAGGCAGCAAGAAACAGGGAATTTCCACAAGTCTTGGTCTGTGTGCTGAGTGGGAGCACTCACCTCCACGGAGCTCAGCTGGCTCCTCATGACAGAGTTTCCCCATCCAACTGCCAGGAGCTTCCACTGATCCTGGTTTATCTCTTAGATAAACAGCATCAGTTAAAACAATTTGCTCAGGGATTTTATCGCTACATAAACAGGACAGCCTGGTGTGACAAGGAAAGCTGAAAGAGAAATTGGTTCTAAGCAGGGGATGGACAAATGAAACAAACGCCTCATTTCTCAAAGGCTGATTCCCCAGGAGCACAACCATCCCAAACAAAGCTCCAGCTCATCCCAGGCCAAGGTCTTGCCAAACCCAAGCCATGGGAATGGCTCCTAAAGCCAGTCAAAAGGATTTACTTGGGTAATAACTATGAATGAGAACTCAATTCTGACCCCATTAGGGAATTCTGAGGTACCAATGGCATGAGAAGTGAAGGAAAGATGATCAGCCCAAAGGAATCTCTTGGTAAAATACCACTGCAGAAGAGAGGGAGCCACGGTGAAATCCTGCCCCTCCAGCAGAGGAAAAACACTCCTGGGCACCCTGATAAAGATGCCACTGAAAACACTGATGAGAATCCTGAACATATAAAAGAAGACAGTGAAGGAGCCATTCCCTCTGGGAAGGCACACAGGGAAGACTGGGGTCCCCAACCACTTGTCCTGGTCCACAACCAGACTGCAGCATCCTAGGGATGCACAGCCAGCCCTGCTTCAAACACAGACATCCAGGAGCTGCAGGATCAATCCTGAACTCAAAAGACCCTTCTCTGCTCTGCTGCACCACACCAAGGGTTGGATTTCCCCCAGCAATCCTATAAAACCATCTCAAAACTCAGCACACGCCCTTTCCCCCCAGGACAAGCCACCAAGAGGCTGCTCAGCATCGCAGGAGAAGGGATGCAGAGAGACGACCAGCAACCACGACACCACCCCGTGCCAGGGAGGGACCTCACCCTGCCTGCACCTTTGGGTGGCCAGTGGCACCTCCGGTGCTGTGCCACCACCCCAAGCAACGCTCTGCTCCCCACGACAGCCCTTTGGCTGCGGGCAGGCTGCTCCTCCCACGCCTTGCTCCACAGATCCCACCGGGAAGGGCTCCTCCTGCCAGCCTACCTGGAGCAGCTATGCCTGGAATGCCTCCCCTGGCTGTCTGCCCAAGAGAGGACGAGATTAAGGTTTATGGGAAGAAAGGTGCAAAGAAGAGCCCAGCCAGAGCCTGGGGAAATGCCCCTCTCCCGGGTTGGAGGCATGGCAGGACCAGGATGCTGCCTCCAGGACTGGGAAAGGGTCCAAGATCCCCCTGGCCACCATCTGCCTCTGCTCTCAGAGGTGTGAGACACTCAGCTGGAACCACACACAGATGCTTAATCCTCCCCTCCAAGAGGCTCCTGGTTGGTACTCGAGGAAACATTGCCCAAGGGAGGAAGATGGGGAGACCCCCAACCTGTCCTGACCCCTGCAGGGACTGGGAGAGGGGGCTCTGCTCTGCTGGGAAGGCATCACAGGAGCCACTCCATGGGATAGCCCCCAAAACATGCTCTGACCTCTTTTTCATGGAACATCCCGAGTTGGAAGGGACCCACAAGGATCAGTATCCGGATCTTGGTCCTGCACAGACACCCCAACAATCCCACCCTGTCCCACAGAGCATTGTCCCAACCCTCCTGGAGCTCTGGCAGCCTCAGGGCTGTGCCCACCGCCCTGGGGAACCTGGGCAGTGCCCACCACCCTCTGGGGGAAGAGCCTTCTCTAATATCCAACCTAACCCTGCCCTGACACAGCTTCACTCACACCATTCCATTTGTGCCTTCCACAGGAACCTCACCACATGAGCAGGAAACACAGAGCAGGTAACACACCTTTACAGCTCCAGCTGGCCAATTTGATATTCCCATGTCCATGCCCACCACTGCAGCTGCTTCCCGAGCCATGCAAATCCAGGAAGTTTGCTTGGGGCTGCCCTGTCCGAGGTGGGAAGCCAAAATCCAACCTGCCTTATGCAGTCAGAGCACTTCCCCCTCCCCACCCCTTCTCTGCTGCAGATCCCCCCTTTGCAATGCAGTTATCCCTTGATTTCACAGAAGTACTTGAATGCCTGAACTGACCCAAGGCCCCCCTGGCATTGTTTTCTCCCCAGAAACAGAGCGAGACGTGGTGCTTTTTGGCCAAGGAGACCAGCTTTAGAGCCAAAGCAATCACAATTTGGCAGCTGAGTTAGTTGGCAAGCTGTGCATTGGTTGATTTTTCTCCCCCCCATCTCAGCCCTCCAGTGACTTCTCCTCTGCAGTTTTGGGGGAGGCAGAAGTGCTTCAAGTGCTGGAAGGTACAACTTACTCCACCCTTGGGTTACCAAAGCTGAGCAGGGGGCAGTTCCCTTTCCCAGAGGAGTTGCCATGAGCCCAGCCAGGTTAAAGGCTGTGGGACCATCCTCCACCTGCAACACACGCTGCCACAGCACGAGAGGCTGGTAAAGTGTCTAAAGGTTAGTTTTTAGAACCTGAGTTGAGCCCCAGGTGGGACCTTTAGTTCAACAGAGGCAAGTGGTTACAAACCAACCCTGAGCATCCCTCCTGGCCTTTGGGTCCTGCAGCAGGAGCTACCCCAGGCTGCAGAATAAGGAAGAGAGGCAGGAATTATGCTAGACAGAAGTCAGGATCTAGCTCTATCCATGCTCTATCTTAGCTGAAAACCTGAGAAAGTCCAATTTCAACACCTCTTCTATTTGCCTCCCCCTCCAGAGCAGCAGGAATGCTCTAATTGTGTAGGGGCAGAGAAAAGAAGCAGGCTGGGAATGTCCAAGAGCATGTTTAGCAGAGCACCTCACATGATCCCTGTGAGGTGCTCACAGCAACCTCATGCTCCCAGCTGCTGTAGATGGAGCCAGGAACAGGCTGGTAAGACCTTGTGGACAACCTTGAAGTCTGAAGGAAAAGCCAGCAGGATGAAACTCAAAGCACAGAGACATCCCCAGGGGAGTGCCAGAGCAGGGAGAGCCCAGGGAATCCACAGAGAACAGGGAAATACCCACAGCAACTCCATGCTACAGCAGTGAAAATCCCCAGAGCCCCTCGAAGGAGAGGTCCCCATCTCAACTCTCCTCCCAGGTCGCAGCAGCCTGGTTGTCTGTCCATAATTCTCTGGCATTTCAGATGCAGCAGCAGTGTCTGCTCTGTCCATTCCAAGCTGAGATGCAGGTGAGCATCCACAGTTATCCTGAGCTTTCCCTCCCAGTGCAGGAGCTGTGAGCAGCCCACAGAGCTCAGGCTCCTGGCTCCCATCCCCTGCTGGGTCCCAGACCTGCTCTGCAAACTGGGCTCAGACTGCTGCTCCCTCCCCACACCTTTCTCACCCTGCAGGAATGCAGACAGGACCTGGGGGAGCTAAACACCTTCTTAACGTGGGTAAACTGCTTTAAAAGCCTTATAGGAAAGATAAGTGCTGTTATCTCACTGTTCTCCAACATCTCCACGCCTGCAAGTGTTCAAGGTCAGGCTGGATGGGGCACTGAGCAACCTGGGCTGGTGGGACGTGTCCCTGCCCATGGTACGGGGGTGGAACTGGATTGAGCTTTATGATCTCTTCCAACCCAAGCCATTCCAGGATTCTATGAAATTATGAGCCTCCACACTTCCCTCCCTCTCCAGCAGAAGCAGTTTGGATGAGACAAATTCCACCCCGAAGCATTCCTGTGTGTCTGAAGCTGCTCTCTGTGCTGGCCTGGCCCTGCTCACCCGAAACACAGACCCAAGGACTAAACACCCACAGAGAGGCACCACGCTTGGAAGTGCAGAGATCAGCAAAAGCTCCCTCAGCCTGGTTCTGCTCCCCTTGTTTTAATTATCACCCACAAATCAAAGAGGCTGAGGCACAGCCAGCCCTCCAGTTCACTTTGGCTAATTAGCATCCCTGCAAGACAGAGGATGCACAGTGCCCTGGTATTAGACAGGAGATGCACTTCGAGCCCTTCAGGATGACACAACATCCTCTGGGAGTGTGCAGTGCTCTTCCAACATCCACAGCTAAGCAGGGAATAAAAGCAGGGTAGGAAGAAGCAGTTGGCCATGAAAGATGTTAAGGTTGCCTCCTGATCCTGGAAAGGGGCAGCAGAGTTAATTTAACTTGTTTTCCTTCTCCCAGAAAGGCAACCTGAGAGCAGATAATGGAATAAAGATGCTACAGAGTGAGGCTACAGCAAAGCCCTGCTGTGAAGGAGCATCTCTAGCCTATAAACAGTGAGTAGCAGAGCCAGTGCTCTTCCAGGGCAGCAAACCACTAAATCCAAGTAATCCACCTAAATCCACATGGCCTCAGCTGGAGGAGAAAAACCACTGCCTGGTTACTCTAAGAATGACACACACAGACTCCCCTCTGAAACGAGCCAGGCAAATTCCAGCCAGAGCTCTTACACTACAGAGGTGACAGACACTGTTAAAGCAGTTTGTGTTGCAAAACAGCTTTTACCAGCCAGCTGCAGTGTGATCCACCACATTCCTGCTGCCTGGAAGTACCTCTGGGATGGGGAAAAGCAGCTGCATGTCAGTGCAAGGCAGAGCAAACCAGCAGCACGTTTACCAGCCAGAGAAAGTGGCTTTTAGGTGAAGCTGAAATGTGGATCTAAGGAGGAAAATGGAATTAATAGGGTTGGGACGTGGCCAAGGCATGAGAGCTCACACAGAGGTATTGATCAGCTCAGGGTCAACAGAGGAAGTGGGTGAGACATTGGGTGGGGGAGTGGAAGCTCTTAAATGGAATATTAGGGGGAAATCCTTCACTGAAAAGGGGGTCAGGCATGGGAACAGGAGTCACCATCCCTGAAGTGGATGTGGCACTTGAAGACACAGCTCAGTGGTGAACACTGTGCTGGGTCAGTGGTTGACTCAATGATTTCAGAGGGGTTTTCCAACCTAAATTATTCTATTCCACGATTCTTAGGAAGAGCAGCAACTGATGGGAAGCCGGAGGCAGAACTTGGGCCAGAGCCCAGTCTGTGTCCCCGTGCACACCCAGCCACAACAGGGTTTAAATCACCTCAAAACCTTTTAGCAGGACAATCACCAGGGACTGCTGTGGCTGCTGGACACAGGGAAAGCCACACAGGAAAAAAAATCAGAAGCAAATAAGAAAGTGGTTTGAAATCTCACACATCCTTACTCACTTTGTAGTCTGTGCTGCAGCCAGGCTGAAATTAGCCAAATTGAGTATGAATTATTGAGAGCACCGGAGCCCCATTTCCTCTGCTAATCAAAGAAAATGATTCCAGGAAGCTGGAAATGCACGAAAAGAAGCAGTTTTTCAAGGGGGAAAAAAAGGAAAAGAAAAAGGCACTGCTAGAATGGCTTTTGCAAGGGCACTGCACACCTCCTCCAACCCACCACGTAGATCCATCCATCCCTCCCTCCGCTCCTGGGGCACAGTCACTCTGTCCCCACCCCAACCACACCGCACATCAAAGCCCTCCTGCTCTGGGAAGTCATCCCGAAGGAATGCAGGATCTTTGCAAAGTGTTTATTAAGATAAACAGACCAAAGTCCCATTTCTGGGTACGGATTAGTGCGGGACAAGCCCCGACGGGTGCCGGCAATTTCGGCAGGCGCCTGGCAGGGAGATGCCCTGGGGGCTCCTGGGCAGAGACTTGGCCCGACCAGGGCTGCCCATCGCCCAAGGGGGGCTCCCTGGGCAGCCCCAAGACTGGGGCAGGTCAGCTCTGCCCTCCCCACCAGCAAATCCCAGTTCCTGGAATTTCTTTGAAGACCAAATGAGTTCAAAGACGTTTTCCAGGCACCTCTTCTGCTGGGACAACTTCTGAGGATGCCCAGAGAGAGTCCAAGACAAGCAGCACAAGCTCCGGGTTTAGCAAAGGGAAAGCTCTGCCCACCTCAAGTAGGAGAAGAGCCACTCAGTTCCCAGTTGGGCTGCAAACTGGTGGCAGCATTAAAACCACCCAAATTCAAGCAGGGACTGTCTGGCTGTGTCTTCTGAAGCAGCCACACCTGTACATTTAATTTACACCTCCAGCACACAGAGTGTGAGAGGGCTGGTGGCTCCATCCCACATGTGATGCTGTGGAAAAGGGCCAAGGTGTAGGACCAGCTCCCAAATTCTAATCCAGCTGGGATAGGGAGGGATGCAGATCCTCAATTTATGTGGTGGGTGGGCACATGGTGCCAGGGAGAGAGAATGAGGCAGAAACACAGGATGGGCACAGGGTGTCAGGGAGAGGCAATGAGACAGAAAACCTGCACCAGACTCCTGCCTCGAGACAGGTTATCAGTGAGTCCAAAAAACGGTTCTGCAAAGCCAGGATATACAAAGAGGATGAAAGGGATGCCAAATCTGCAGGAATTCCATTTAGGAGATGCTCAGAGGGAGAGATTCCAAGCCAGCTTTGTCACCAGTGATGCCTGCCAGGGGAAGTGCCCCCACGCTCTCACCCACTCCCTGGTGCCCCAGGGGAACAGCCACCCCCCCACAGGGGGATTTTCTCTCCCACACAGCCCCAGCACCTCCACCAAAGGCTGCACATGCCCATGGAGCAGCTCCCTGCAGGAATCTGCTGCCTGGGAGAGCCTCTGGTCAAGTCCTCAGAGCAGGGCTGAGGAGTGTGAGCATCCCACAGTGGGGAGCTCCAAAAGGATGTGACAGGGATGAAAGGGGGACGTGGAAATGTTTCAGCCCATGGGAACTCGCAGCACCTTTCCCATCTCATGTCTTTTCGCTTCTCTTCTACCCCGTGTCTTTACACAAAGGATGGAACAGGGAGAGTTCTGCTTCCCTGAGTGTTCCCACCTGCCCAGAGAGGATGCACCAGCTCCAAACCAGCATCCAGAACTTCACCAGGAAAACACATGGCAGGAGGAGTTACAGAGATGGGAACTCAGACAATACTTTTCCCACTCCCACACCTTTCCTCTACCCCATCCCTTCACAAAAAGGATGAAGCAGGGAGAATGCTGCTCCCCTGAGCATTCCCACCAGCTCCAGGCCAGCACTGATCCAGTATCCAGACAAGCACAGGGCAGGAGGAGGCACAGAGCCAGCCAGAGCCTGCTGCTGCAGCAGCAGCTCCTCTCTGCAGCACAGCAAACAAGCCACCATCCCCTCCAAGTCATCAGTGGAGCAAACAAAGGGAAAGCAGAACCCAGAGCACATGGCCAGGGCCCAGCACTTGTCACAGCATCTGTGCTGCTGACCAAGGACCCCTGATCCCACAGAGAAATGCAGCAGGATGTGCCAGAGCGGGAAGTGGGGCCAAAAGAGCCTTCCCAGACCAGTAGCCTCCCACACCAGATTAAAATTCCATAGGAATTTGCTAAACAAATCGACTCTCTCAGCTACTGCCGTCAAGCCCTGGGATGTTTTGCATTACTGCCATGCAAGGGAGGGAGGGAGCAGACCCTCAGGCTTGGTCCACACAAGCAGCTCCTGCACCCCCCTGCTCCAGCCAGGGATGGGGCAGGGTGGCTCCATCCATGCATCCATCCATCCATCCCTGATGCACCAGCACATCATCCAGAAGAAGCCCCCTGGTGTCCCCAGTGCCAATGCCTGGTGGGGCAGCTCCAAGAGGAAAATTGCCCCAGCCCCAGCACCCAGCTGAGCTGCACCCAGTCTGCCCCAGCCCACGGATGGGGAGGCAGGAAGGGGCCCTCTCCCCAAGGGCTCATGAGTGGTGGATTCTCCCCTCTCCACTCCTCTCCGCCCCCTTTGAAATGTTTCCTACATTTCACAGCTGCTGCCTAACTCTCTCACCCTCCCGGGATGGAGGTGTTGATGCTGTTCTCATTATCTCTGATTCAAAACAGAGCCAAGAAGAGGCGGGAAAGAAAGAAAAAGGGAAAAAAAAAACCTTTAAGAAGAAACCCACACACCAAACCCTCTTCCAGCCCCCTCCCTCGCCTGCTCTGAAGCACAATGAAACACCAGGGATGGAGGCAAAAGAAATAGTTGCAGGGGTGGAGAAGGGCTGCAGAGAGACCAGAGCATGGGAAGTGACCACAGCCTGAATCACCTAAGACACAGCCATGCCAGCAATTTCCTTGCTGAGAGGAGCCCACTGTGCATGCCTTAGAGCCTCTGCAAAGGAGCCTGAAAAGGAAATTTTGCATGGGCTGGTTTACAAGAACAAAACGCCTCAGTTCTGTGGGGACCTAAAAAGAAAGGGAGGAAACAGAATAAAAGTGAACAGGCAGAAGACAAAACAGAATGAAGAGTGGAACTTAAAGGGAGATGCTTTCAAAGCAGCCAACGTGGCAGAAAACTTGGGAGAAGGGGCAATGTGGAAGATGCAATTCTTCCACAGGAGTAACTCACAGGCTGCTGCCCTTATGGAGAAAAAAAAAAAAATAAAAAAAATCAGAGGAGAGTTCTGGACTGGCTAAAATCAGAATTTCAATAGGAACTACATGACTTTTTTAATACATATGGCGCATCTGCAGTGCTGAACACAAGCCAGAGCAGCTTTGGGATGGGCATCCACATGGAGCAGAGTTTCCAAGGTCCATCCACTGTGGTCACAGCAGTGCTCCAAGACCCCACTTTGGACCCTCCCAATCCCAGGCTGGGTTGCATAAACAACCCCAAAGGTGGTTGTCCTGGCACAACATGCACCCACCTCAGTGACTACCCAGAGGGGGCAGCCCTGGGCTGGAGGAGGCAGCAGAGGAGCTCCTAAACATCATGGAAGCATTAGCCATGGACATTCTCAGCATCCTGGGAAGCCAGCAGGTAAGCCCAGAAAGGATTTGGGACAACTGCTCCATGCACATATAGAGTCAGTGCTCAGCCTTGTTCTCACTGCAGGAATAATTCCCATGAGGGAGGCACAGCACCACCCACACACTGCCCCAAAAACAGGCAGCTCCATCCTTACCAAAAGGCTTAACCACCCCCTGACTTGGCTCTGTTTTCCATGTCACACAGAAGCTGAGGTTCTTCAGGACATCTGCATGAGGTTTCCCATGGAAATCATCAGCCCTCAAAGCCACAGTCGTGCTGTGTTTACTCCTGGTGCTGCACGAGGAGGGCTGGAGGCACTGCTGTCTACCAAACCACTACAAACTAAAAACACACCACTTCACAGTCCAGACTTTCTGGAAGATGCTGCAGGGATGAGGGTCCCAGACCACCAGCAGGACCCTCTGCTCCAGCAGCATGTGCTGACTGCACCCACCACCACTTGGTTTCACCACGTGCTGCACCAAAAGCCAACTCACACGGGCTTTTCCCAGGAGGTTCCAAGTCCACACACATCCCAGAGCTCCCCAACTCTCACCCAGGGCAAACACAACAGTGCTAATGCAAACTGTGCCACGGCCAGGAGGGGTTTAAGAGGAGCTCTCATTAACCCAAGCACTAATAAAGGTTTAATCTGCACTTCCTTCCACCCAGACGGCTCCGTGAGGAGTCAGCACACGGCCCCTCCCACGCCACACACAAAAATCTGGATTTTCTACAAGTGCTGTTGTGCTCAAAGTGAAATATGAGACACACACACACAGAGCAGAATGGTATCAAGGGGTGAGTCAGCTGGTGAACTCCAGAAGAGTATGTTTGATGGGGAGAGCAAGGAGGGGAAAGTTGGAACCTTGGGATGCTCCAGTACCTGCACAGCAACTCCAGCCCTCCCCCTGCAGCACCAGCATTCCAGGAACAAACACAGCAAGACTGTGGCTTTTGGGGTTAATTATTTCCCTGGGAAGCCTCGTGCAGATGTCCCAAAGAACAAGAGGAAATCCACTCCCACTCTTCCCTTCCCGTACATTCCCGCACTGGGGCAGGTACCAGAGCAAACACCCAGCTTTGCCCCGTCCCAGGCTCCTGAACAAGCCCCAGAGCTGCCCCTCTGCCCTTCAGCACCAAAAACCTGCCCCCCCAGAGTCCCCCCCAGTTTGCAGAGCTCAGCTGGAGCCTTGCATTTCAACTCCAGCATTTTTACCACAAGTATAATCAAATCACACTGTTTTCACCCCAACCTGAGCTGTTTCACAGAGATGCCCTGGTTTGAACTCCCTCCTTAGGCAGGCAAGATTTGAATGTCTAGGATTTCTCCAAGCTGGAGCAACAGGAGATGAAGATACTCAAAACATTCGTGTTTTTCCACTCAGCTGCTGCCATTCTTCCAATTCTTTCTGCAAAAGCACTCAAAGGTTTGTTTTTAAACTCAAAGTGCAGCAAAGAGCAGCATCCTGGGCAGCTTTGCTTTGAACCCTCCTGTGAGGAGCTGATGGGAAACAAGTCCTGGAGCTAAATTCTCAGACTGGGAGCTCAGAAATGGTTCCCAGGGTGGCGGGAGCAGGTTCTCATGCCTGGTTTTGCAGGGTTTTCCAGAAGGTAGGTGGGCAGATGTGCTGGGAGAACTGAAAGGGACTTTCAGAGACCTCAGGAGAGGCCTGAGCTTTGGCAGGGCTCAAGGGAAAACAAGGCTTGGGAGGTAAATTTGGTCCATATTCTCTGCAGGAAAACTGCTAGTGCTCAGGACACTCAGGCTTCCAAGAGGTGGGAAGAACAGCAAGTCCATGGGACATGACAAAAAAGTGGGTTTACCAAGGCAAGTGCCAAGTCAGCTGAATGCCAAAATAAGAATAACGTCTCCCCTGAGCAACACTTTTGACCTAGCTGAGGTATTAGTGACTCAAAGTCACCTTGTTCTTGTCATTTCTCAACAACACACTCTGAACAGGTCTCCAACAGTTTGGAGAAATCAGGTCCACCACACGTGATGTGGTCTGCAAGTTGTTTCCCAGCCCCCAAAGCCACAGCCCAGCCAGGCTGAGCCCACCTCACATGCCAACAGCATCCTAGTGAGCTGTGGGGAAGATGGGGTTGCTTAATTAAAGCTATGCAGCAAATGATCTTAGAGAGGGGAGTCCCAGGAAGAATCATCTGGCACCAGGAAAGGTTAACATAGCAGGGAATAAAGATAAACCATCTCTAGCTGTTTGGACCTGCCAGTCAAGCAGAGTCTGAAGAGCTGGAACGTGCCCAGCTTTGGCGCCTCCAGCCCCTTTGCACAACAGCCTGGGAGCAACATCAAAACTTCTTCTGATGGTGCTGCTCTGGTGGGAATGATTAGAGACACATCCACCTGCCCCAGTTCTACACCAAGCCTACAGTACTGGCAGGAAAACATGATCCCTCCTCATCCCCCAGGGGCCTTAAAGGACATCATAGAATGGCTTGGGTTGGAAAGGAGCTCATCCAGTTCCACCCCTGCCATGGGCAGGGACACCTTCCACTAGACCAGGTTGCTCCAACCTGACCTTGGATGCTTCCAGGGATGGGGCAGCCACAGCTTCTCTGGGCAACCTGTGCCAGGGCCTGCCCACTCCCACAGGGAACAATTTCTCCCTTATATTTAGCTTTAATTTGCCCCCTTTCAACTTGAAGCCATCAGCCCTTGTCCTATCATTACAGTTCCTGATGCAGAGTCCCTCTCCAGCTTCTTGCAGGCCCTTTCAAACACCAGGAGGCTGCTCCGAGGTCTCCAGACCACCCTTCCTTCTCCTTCATCCTTCACCACAAATGGGAACCACCCCAGCTCAGATGAGTAGATGCAAAACAAGCATGCTAAAAACTACAGCACAGCACGAGAGAGAGAAACCTTCCAAGTATTTGCCAAGGTTTAACTAAAACAATCACACACACACACTTTTACTCTTCTTCCTCCTCCCTTTCTCCCCATTAGGTGCAAGAAAGTAGCAGGACTGGCACCTTTCAAGTATATTATGGAATATTATATATATGGCATACTATATTTATGTTTTTAGAAAGCCTCCAGTGCTCTTACCCCTTAGAACCCCCACCCTTGTGAGCCACTCTGCTGAACCAATTCCCTCCCAGCCCCAGCATTGGGTCATTTACCCCTGGCAGCATTCACAGCTGGAAAAAGGGGTTATGGCCTCTCTGCTGCACATCCAAGGGGAGGAGGGAGCCAAAGCTGCCTGTTTATTTGTTGTCTGTGCAGAATTCCTGCATTCCTTCCCATGTTTACTCATCTGCTCTCAGGACACGCTCAAAAGCCCAGCAAAGGACTTTTGGGGCACCACGTCCCACCCTGAGCTTGGAGCTCTTGCTGGAGCCAGGATGAGCAAAGAGAGGGAAGAAGGAAGTTGGTGAGTGGGTTATTACAGAAGAATGTTTTCAAGGTGGCTGGGGAAAAAAGGAGAAAAAAAAAAAAAGCCCAATTTGCTCCAGATCTGCTCTTCATAGAGGCACAACTCCACACCTGGACATCTAAGACTGGTTCTCATTTAGTTATACCTTAGAGAAGCAAGATTTACCTTCAAGGAGGAATTGCCTGACTTCCCAGACCCCTGCAGGAGTTCATCCCCAAGGCTCCAAGCAAGCAAGGAAGCTCCAAGGCACAGGAAGCTCGGAGTGACTGTGATGAAGAGCAGCCCTTCAACACAGGATTAACCCATTAACTCATTAACTCTAAATCTACAGGAAAATCTAACTCAGGTGTGAGCAGCCTAAATTCCCTGCTGAGTGCCTGCCACACACCTGTGTGAGGACAGCACTTGCAGTGGGGCTGCCCCAACCCCTGCGGGCTCGTTGCAGAGAGAACTGAAAATGCACCAAATCTGGAGTAAAATTAACATTAAATAACCTGGCTGGGGTGACACTGGTTGTAACCACTGCCTCTGACAGTGAGGTCAATGCCAGGCACTGTCCCTGTGCAAGAGTCCACAGAGCAGACTACCAGGAAGGGACAGTAGCTCAGCTGGTCAGAGCACAGTGCTAATAACACCAAGCTTGTGGGTTTGGCACTGACCTTGCTGTCAGAGAAAGAGCCCTACACAGGGCCAGCCCCAAGAGTCCCACCACGTGCCTGAAAGCATCATCCAAATGCTCCTGGAGCTCTGGCAGCCTTGGTGCTGCACCCCTGAGGAGCCTGTTCAGTGCCTGACCACCCTCTGGGGGAAGAACCTTTGCCTAATACCCAACCTGACAACTCCAGGCCATTCCCTGGGTGCTGTCCCTGATCCCCACAGAGCAGACATCAGTGCCTACCCCTCCCGAGGAACCCACAGCTGCAACGAGGTCTCCCCTCAACCTCCTCTTCTCCAGGCTGGACGCACCGAGCGCCTTCACCAAGACCATTCAACCACCTCAACCCAAGAGCGCAGGACGCCCCACAGGGCTCGGAGCAGCACGGGGCACACCTGGCCATCCCATCCTCACCTTCCACGCAGTGCTCCACCTCCTCCAGGTTGCGCAGGGTGATCCTCATGAGGCTGGAGTTGAGCATCAGCTCGTTGCGGTGCGCCGGCCACAGGTACTGCGGCGCCGGGTTGACGAAGAAGATGCGCGTGTCGCCCGTGGACACCTGGTTGTCACAGATCAGCGGGTCCCCGAAGCCGCCGATGACCACCTTGTTGCCCCCGTCCAGGAGGATCTCGTGAGTGACGATGTCTTTGCCCTTGAGGTAGCGCCAGACTCGCACCTGGGAGGGAGAGGAGGAGAAGGAGGAGGTGAAGAGGCCCCTGGGGGCGTTTCGCAGGCGGCGCTTTCTGATTCGGCTTCGTTTTTTACGGCTGTGGTGGTTTCCACCTGGTGTCCACCCAAAACCCCAGGCCCACCATCCTTTCCCAGAGGAAAAGGAAAGAGAGAAAAGGCAAAAAAAAAACCAGCTGAGAGACAATGGCAAAGCAAAGTCAGAGTGGCTAAATACTTCAATTTATTAATTTTAGTTCTTATCTTGTTAGTAAAAGTAATAAAACTAAAAACTAAGAAATTAATCAGTCTCAAGAACACCTTTATCCAGCAGTTTGAGGGAGGAGGAAAACGGGGGTTTGCAGGTGGTTGTTGTTGCTGCCATTGCTCTTGTCCTGGTGGTCACCCCATGGGCTGCAGGGGGGTCTCTGCACCCCGATGGTCACCCCATGGGCTGCAGGGGGGCAGGGAATAACTTCTAGTCCTTCCCTTGCCCTGCTCCAGCGTGGGGTCCCTCCTTCTCCTCCTGCTCCGACCTTGGTCTCTCGCACTCTGTGTTACCTCATGGCTGGAATACCCAACTGCCCCACACTCCTAATTCTTAAATATGTGATCCCAGAGCTGTGACTGGGATTCTTAATTGGCTCAACTCTGCCCACCAGCAGGAGGTCCCTCCTGGCCCTGGCTGTCCTTGGCTCCACAGGACAGGGGAAGCTTCTAGCAGCTTCCAACAGAAGCCCCCCTGGTAGCCTCCCCTTCTACCAAAATTCAGCTACAGAAACCGCCAACAACAGCGTTGCCACGAGGTGTCATTTGGACTGACAGAGCTGATTTCCTCAGCTCTAGAGGCACAAAATGTGTGGCCAACAGAGGGCAAGGCACACACTGCTCCTGCTGCCAAAGCCCTCTGCTGCAGCTCCCCAGGAGACACCCTGACTCCCAACCAAACCTCAGTGGTGAAAGGTGTCAAGGGAGAAGGAAAAAAGGCTTTGAAAGGAACATTAAGTGGCTGGAAGTGGCAGCTGGGGAAGGCTGCAGAGCTGAGGAGAGCACTGTCCATCCACGGGGGATGCTTTGAACTGCAGCACAGGAGCCTGAAACTGGGGCAGGAGGAGGCAGGTGGGGTGGGGGGAGGAAAGAAGGGAGTCTAGTGGCTCTGACATGGCACCAGTAGCTTGGGAAGACAAAGGCAGAGCAGATGATGCTGCACACAGAAACGTCAAAGGCAACTCATATTCCTATAAATTCCAAAATAAAACCATTGCAAGCTGGATTTGGTAAAACAGAGGATTTGGCAGGAGGAGCCCATCTCAGTTCACTCATCCAAACCCCTGGCCACAAAAGACAGTAGCCACTGCCAGTGGTTCCAGGCCAGTGTCCCTGCGCTCCACTGCTGGCTCACCCCTCTCTCTGCAGCAAAGTGGCCAAAAGAAATACCCACACAGGAGGGAAGCAGCAGCTCTCAAATGAACCTCAGTGCTCACAGGACACCAGAGACACGTCCCCATCCTCTCCTGCTGGGTCAGAAACCCTCCTGCTGCTGCAATTCCATTGCAGGGAAACATGGCACGGAGCAGAGCCAGAGAGCCATGTGCAACAGGAACAGCTCAGCAGAGGTTTGTGCTCAGAGCACGGGTGGCTGCTGTGACCACTGGCATCCCTCTGACCACTGGCATCCCTGGCAGGCTCAGAGCTGCTTCATCACACTCTGCCATCATCTTCCTCCATTCTCCAGCCCCAAGGGCACTAAAGCCCCCCATGCCAAGCCCAAAGCAGTCAGGGAGGTGGTGGCTCAGAGATAAGGGGCTCTCTAAGAGTCTAATTCCAGAGGGGCAGGGAATGGATGCTCACAGGCAGGTGGGCAGACAGGTCTCTCCCACCCTTTGGGAGAGGGTGGCAGGGAGGCAGACACTGTTCACACTGCAGCTTGGCATTGGCGTTGGGGGAATTGTTACCAGTGAGGAGGACAGCACAGAGCAGACTTTATCCCACTGGAGAATGAACCATTTCCACAGTTCTCTGCCACTGCAGCTCAGTGGCCCCTGCCCTGCACAGCCCTTCAAGTGCATTGTGTTCCCCTCCAGGCTTCTGTGAGACTGTTCAGACAGAGATTCTGCCTCTGTGCCAAATACCTCCATCCCATCACTCAGTGACTACTGAAGACACACGCAAAGATCTGACACTGCAGAGTTCAACCAAGAGGGTTGAACTCTGCAGAAAGAATGCTGGGGGGGTAGGAGGATGCAAGTCTCATGAAACTTAATCAATCTTTTAAATTTTTGAAGCCCTAACACCACGATTTCAGGGGAGTGAGCTCAGCACTGTCCTGATCAAGAGGCTTCAAGGTCTACAATGATCTTGAGCCAAACTCCTACACACTGTCCTGCCACCACTGGGAGCAGGCAGCTGCAGGGACATGGGAACAGGGCCATTCCCACTGCCACAGGAGCAGCCAGGCTGGGGTCAGACCCTCCTGCTCAGCACCAGACTCATCTGCCAAGAAGGAAAAGGGAGCAAATTCAGTGTTGCCCGAACTCTACAGGTACAAACTGAGGTTAAGAACAAAGAATGTATTCCATTCCCAAATCCTCCCAATTCTCACATCTTGTCCTTAAGGTGTAACATTTGTCCTCCTTGGAGAAGAACTCTGGATTTGATGGGTCTCAGCTCCCCTCCAGCCCAGCAAGTGCTGTGATCCAAACAGCAATACATTATCCAAACAACTGTTCATCACCGAGGTGAGCCCTGTTCTCCTGCATACCTGAGCTCCAAAACCACCCCAGGTGTAAACAGAGCTGGGACAGCTCCTCTTTGGAAGCTGCACATACATTAGTTGCTCCCAGCTATGGAGAGGTTTGCTGGAGACAGGTTACCCACGTGTTCTCACACTCACCTGTCTCCCACTGTGAAGGGAGTCAGTACCTCTGGGATGCTGAGCCACTCCCCAGCACCAAAGCCCAGGGAGTAACTCACATTCAGGATGTGTCCCTCCCTGCACAGCCCAAATTCCAGCTGCTTGGCGGAGCTAAGGAGAGGGAAAACAGTGCCTTCAAAGCCACTGGAAGCTGGAATGAGATGGTCTTTATGGTCTAACCCCTCACCAGGAGGGGAAAGGGAGGGGCAGGACTGACCTCTTCGCTCTGGTGATCAGTGGGACTTGGAGGGAATGGCATGGAACTGAGTCAGGGGAGGTTTAGGATGGGTATCAGGAAAAGGTCGTTCCCCCAGAGGGTGGTGGGCACCGACCAGGCTCCCCAGGGCAGTGGCACAGCCCCAAGGATGCCAGAGCTCCAGGAGGGTTTGGACATCACTCCCAGGGACAGGGTGGGATTGTTGGGGTTGGCCTGGATGATCCTTCTGGGTCCCTTCCAACTCAGGATATTCTACGGTTCTTAAGTCCTTCCCAACCCAAATGATTCCACGATTCTCTGAAGGAACCTGCTTGAAGAGCTGCCTGTGCACAGCCCTGCCAGCACCAGCTCTGCTCTTGAGAGAGAGATGGCACTGGACCAGCACCCAGAGGGAGCCTCAGAGGGCACCTCAGAGGGCAAGGGGAGAGCTGAGACGGGCAGCTTCCCTCCCCTCTGCTCTGATGGCAATGCCACCATCCACACACACACCTGCTCCACCACATGCCCTGGGGGCTCACCTGCAGCCCTGGCAGCCCAGGTGGGCAGGGTGCTGCAGAGCAGAGCTCCAGCACGAGCCCCCTCTCTGCCTCCCCAGCCGGGACCAGCTGCTCCTCCAGCATTTCACAGCAGCTCAGCTCCCCGTGGTTGGGCTTCTCCCCGCAGTCAAGTCAAGACACCTTCCCGCAGCCCCACCTCCTCCTCCTCCTCAGCAGCCCGCAGGGCAGGAGCACTGCGAGGAGCTGAGGTGCAACAAGCAACCAGGGCAAAACCCCAGGAACACAAAGGAGACAAAAGGGAGGGGGGAAAAAAAAGAAAAAAAACCAAAAACACACCATACACCAGGCAGGCAGAAAGCACAGCCTGAGGCTGGTGCTGAAAAAGGTGGATGTGGGGCATTTTCACAGCCTGATCTAAGGAGGGGGGGTTGGAAAGGCTAAAGCCCACCCTCTCTTCTGCAGCAGATGGTAATTTGAGTTAATTGGCATGGCTGTTCCAGTCATACACCTCAGAGCCAGGCCACAGCACTCACAAGCAACATCAGAGTCCACCAGCTTTCTCCCCACCCTTCTCCTCTATAATGAATGGATGGGAAGGCAGCAAAGACCAGGCAATTACCTGTAGGGCATCCCATTCATCATCACACACAATTAAGACTTTGTCACTGGTGACTCACCGGCTACATCAAGAAGAGGGGAAGAAAAGGAAGAGAGAGAGAAAATTGGGCTGGAAGAACCATTCCCAAGAAGTCCCTTCCCTACAGCAGGCTCACTCACTCCCTGCTTTACCAGGGAGCACATAAAACACTGGATTAAGACTGTTTTACAAGACTCCCAGCATCTACAGGGAGGCAGAGTAAGGACAGAGATAACTTTATTCAATCAGATCCTTACAAGGGTATATTTTAAGTGCAGCAAAAAACACAGAAAGCAAAAGGATTTTCCAGCATGCCACAGGGGCCCATCCCACAGGGAAGGGGGACCACCTGTGCAGTGCTGCTAAATTCCTGCCAGGAATATGCTTTGAAAAGTGTCAGCCTTGGTTTTGAAAAGAAAGATGAGAAGTTAGAGCAGTCTCTTCTTGCAGATGTCTGGCTGGACAGCTGTAAGAAGGGTCATCAGCAGATTCTGGCAGTTCTGGGAGATGAAGGCTCTGCCTGCAGCTTCACTCTGCCCAACCCTTCCCTCCTGACCATATCCAGGCCCTCCCCTGTTTTTGCCATTCTCTGTGCCTTTCCCTGGCAGGAGCCAAGCTGCCCTTTCCCCAGGAGCCACCAAACCCACCTCCCCCAGCAACTTCCACATCCCACCCTGCCTCGAGAACAGCTGCTGCTACACTCCCCCCCGCCCCAAAATAGGGGCTCCATTGTTTGGAACAGGATCCACATCCTTTTTGACACTTCCTATAGCACATATAGAACCTGGGCTTGTCCTATAAATAGGAGCTGCCTTCATAAATATCAGGTCAGCCCAGAATAAGGCACATCAGAGGGCTCAGAGCAGGAAGGACAATGCCACCACAGAGGATGAGCAGCAGCACCAAGGGTCTGGGAAGCAGAGCAAGGCAGGGGCTGCAGTCAGAAAAGAGCACAGACCCTGTTCCCACGTCAAACCCCTTGGAGAAGCAGCGCACCAGCCAGTTTCAGGAGTTCTGTCAGCCTGTTCTTCCCTTTTTCATCTCCTCTCCCAGCACATGAATGGCTGATAGCTATTTATGGGTGTTTATCTAACATTAACTTCACATTTCTTCTGAGTTGTAATGTGCTTATCTTCATCTATCAAACGCTACAGCTGGGAGGGTTTGGAGTTTAACTGGGAAGAACAATAGCTGAGTGCAGCACTCACAGATATCCACATGCCTGCTCCCTCCCAGACCACCCAGCACCAGTAACACTCACTATTTTGGGTGTGGGCTCCAGGGAACTCCTACCACACACTTGGCCCTTGCCTTTCCTCTGCAGATAAAGAAGAACCTGACAAGAGATAACTGTGGTATCTGGAGGGAACCCCAGGGCCTGAGGATTGGTTACCAGAGCATGACAGGGAGGAACTGGACGTGAATTTCCTCACCAGGAGGGTCCTTTCTGCATCTGGGCTTACCCCAGTTCCACAGGGCACCAGGGTTGGTATGAGGGCAGCAGGAGCTCGTGGTCAGGTTCAGTGCCCAAAGTGCCCTCTTGGAATTTAGGTGCCTGGTATAAAAAGAAAAAAAACAAACACCCAGCCCAAGCCAAACTGTAGGCAGGTCCAACCCGGCATCAGCAGAATCCACAGTAACTCCAACACTTTGGGAGATCTTGGAGAGAAACAAGCCAACAGCTGCTGCAAAGATACTCATTTACAAGTCATTATAGTTAAGGGAGATTTATCTGCTTTCAGGCCCTTAAGAAGCCCCAAGTCCCAATTCAAGGCTTTTTTCCTGCAAACACACTAGGAAATGCCACTAAAAATGACAGAGAACAGGCTGATGTGCAGGTAAAGGGACCGAGAACCACTTTTCTATGAAAATTCCTAAATGTCACAGCACGACCAGGAAAGTCAGCAGATGGGATGGAGCGGGCTGGGCACTTCCATCTAAGGCAGGAGAGAGGTGGTTTTCCTCCTTTCACTTTCTCTTACAGGACTCCAGGACCGAAACAGTATCTGGGGAGCAAGTTGTGGCCTTCGGGTGCCGTTGTAACACCAGCAGCGGGCAGAAGCAGAACCCACGACCTCTGCAATAAGCAGCACAAGCCTCTCCACAGCATTGCTTTGGGGTGGCTCCAGGGCAAGGCAGGTGAGAGACCCCCTTCCCGAGATAAGGAATGCAACCTGGGTCTCACAGGGAGCCACACACTCTGCTCCAGCTCGGGCTGAAGGGACCGCACCTTCCCGACAGATATTTGCTGACCCAGCAGGTTTGCCCATCCCGGTGTCTCCCAGCTCGGGGGTCTCTCGCTCTGATGCGGCGAGAGGATTTTACGCCAGGCACACACCTCGCTGCAGTGGCGGGGAAGACACCCGTTCTTCACATGGGCACTTCTACCTTCTCTCCAGCCTTCCTGGACCACCTCCCACTCGCTCCCTGGGGCACCCCAGCCTCAGGTGGCCACCTCCACCCACCCATATGCGCCCCACGCTGCCGCAGGACACCGGCTGCCCGCAGCAGCTCATTAATTCTCCACGTAGCACCCAGGATGTGCCAGACACTTCGCAAACATACGGTCCCTGCTCGAGCCCGGAGGGTCTGTGATCTAATTTGCAAGGTACAGATTGTTCCGTGGGGTGCAGCGCTGGGCAGAGCAAGGCGTGAGGCACCGGGCACCAGCTGGACAGGCAGAGGCTGTGCAACCGCTCGACTGGGCTGAGAGATGCTCTCAGAAAGAACACAGGGCAACAACAGCACGGTGAAAGATTCACCTGCCCCTGCCCCTTCCCCAGCAGACCTCTCCCATCAGCGCACCGCTGAGCATCACCCCGGGCCCTGCTCAGCACCAACCACGGGCAGGAACCGCAGGATTTCTTTTAAGGATAAGCAGAAAAGGGGATGGAGAGAAGAGGAAAAGGCAATGTAGCAGCATGCCCTTGCAAGTGAGATTCCTGCCCCGGGAAGGGTTAAGCCATCCAGCACGTTTTCTGTCAAGCAGGCGGATGGTATTTCAGGTTGCTCAGTACTTTGCCGTCTCTCAGCTTAGGGGGGAGAAAAAAGAAAAGAAAAAGAAAAAAAAAAGAAAAAAGAAAAAACATAGCCAGAGGCCACATTCGTAGTTAAACAATAGCTCGGGCTGGAGGAACTCAAGATGCTGCTAAAGTAAACAGGGAGCCCTGCGTAGACGCAGCGAGCGGCTCCGAGCACCTTCCCGGCAGCCCAAACCCTGCCGGAGAGAAAGTTGGGAACCAGCTCCGCATCACAGCAAGGAGGGAAATGCCCATAAAAAGCAACCTTGAGAGATTCCCCCTCGACACGGCGGCGGGAGCGACTCCGCAGTCTAAAAATACCTAATTACACCCCAAAGCCCCGGCGCGCACAATCAGAACCACATGCGCCCTAACCCGGCCGGCGCCCGTCGGGGGCGGGGGACACACACCCCCCGAAAGTTCACCTCCCGCACCTCTTTACCTTGCAGGAGTAGGTGTGGTGAACCGGGTCCACGTTCATGATCTCCTCCACCGTGCCCGTCAGCACCACGTTGGCCTCCTCCTCCCTCCGCTCCAGCTCCCGCTCGGGGCAGGTCGCCAGTCCCAATCTTAATCCCAGTGCGAGTCCCAGCAGCGCCAGCAGCGCCCGGGCACCGGCCGCCCGCTGTGTCCCCATAGCGCCGGTGCCGGTCCCGGTCCGGTCCCGGTCCGGTGCCCCGACGGCGCGGGCAGACAAAGCCGCCCCGCTCGCTCGCAGGCAGCGCTGGGAGAAGGGCTACTTTTGTTCGAGGAGGTGAAAAGGAGGAAAGAAAGAGAGGAGGGAGGGAGGCAGGGAGGGGAGGGGAGCGCAGGGGAGGGGAGAAGGAGGAAAATCCCAGGAGGAGGAGGAGGAGATAGCTCTCCCTGAAGCCGCGGCCGGCGAGAAGCGCTCGGTCCTCTCTGCCTTGCCCCTGTAAGAAAGCCCGCAGATTTGCATGCAATCTGAATTGCTGATAAGGAGAGAGCGGGGAGTAAGGGGGGAGAGGAGGGAGGGAGGGAAGGAGAAAGAAAAAGGGAGGAAGGCAGCGCGTCCGCCCGCCCTGCTGCCAGCTCTTATTGCGGAGCTGCCGCGAACGCCACCCCCAGGAAAGGGAGCTCGCCTCGGGTTAATGGATAATCAGCGCCGCAACGTGAGGAGACTTTTAAAGGTGTAGGGACCGCAGCCGGCCCCGCTGCCCCCCCAATAGAAGCGCCAGCTGGAGCCCAGCCCCGTCCGCGGGTGCTCCCCCCCTCCATCCCGCACCCCTGGGATGCGCAGAGAGCTCCGCGGTGGGCGGGTCGGACCCGGGCTCTTCCATCCCCCCAGTTCACCCTTGGCGCTGCCGACCAGGGATGCTCCTGGTTTTCCAATGGGGAAACTGAGGCAGGGTTGGTCCTGCTCGATGGAGATTCCACAGGTGCTCCATCCCGGGGCAAACCGAGTCACATCACCCTTTCCTCGGCTCCCAGGGGGAGGTGGTGCTCAGGGCTTTCCACCTCAGCTATAAAGCCACCCACCCTCCCATGGAATCGTGGAATCCTGCGACGGTTTGGGGTGGAAAGGGGGACCTTCCACTAGACACCAGGTCGCTCCAAGCCCCGTCCAACCTGGCCTTGAACACTGCCAGGGGATGGCGGGTGTCTGTCCCCGGAGCACTGTGACCTCCTGCCCTGGGTTTTCCTCAGGGAACTGGACAGCAATTTTTCCAGATGTCACATGCAATTACTGCAGATATAAAACGAAAAGTTAAGTGGCACCAGGGGAGGGATATTGTTTCTCCCCTCCATAAATTAGCCCGCCCCCAGAGGCGGTTTACAAGGCTGTTTTACTTGATGGCCCTAAACAAGTCCCGTTTGTGACCCAGGGTGAATTCCCAATCCCAGGGTGAAGTTTAACCATGCCAGTGCCACCATGCCAGGAGAGGACACGACACATGATGTGCCCCAGTGTCCTCGGATGAACATGTTTCAGACACAGCAGCATCCTGCCCTGTGAGGCTCTACGTCTCCATCCTGTTCATGCCCTAAATTCAGAGCAGGCTGTTTGTGCTGTCTGCCCCTGCAGTTGTGGTTGTGCCAATCCTTCTTCTCTCCCCTGAAACAGAAACAGAATTTAGCTACAAGATAGGAATAAATGAATCTGAGTGTTCAAAATGCTGTCCAAGCCTACCTTCTACCCCAAAGAGGATGAAACACCAGAGATCTCATCAATCTGGAGATATCCCAACTGCTGTGTGGTTTACAGAGAAGGCAACATGTACATTTGCTCTTTTAAACCAGGCATTGGGCATTCCCACAGTGACTTTGCCTCAGTGCTGGGGTTGTTCTTGGAAACCCCACACCCTCTCCCAGGTCTCATTCCACTCAAAGCTTCCATTACTGTCCCATAAATCTGAGTTCCAGTTCAGCACCGAAGAAAGGCTGCCTTCTCCAAAGCATGTATTATTTTATCACCTCAGTGAGGGCTTCAGAGAGATGATTTTCAGAAGAAAGTGGCCCACAGTGTACTCAGGTCTGCAGGAAACCTGCCTTCACCTGCCAGGGTGTAACTCTTCCAAACCTGCCTGCAAAACCCCAGGGAGCATCCTGTGCTCTCCCCTGCCCAAGAGGGTGCCACAGGGCAAAGTGACCCAAAGCAGGAGTCACAGTATCACATTTTCTTACCAAAAATCTTCACCAAAAAGCTTGATTTCTGGACGAGGAGCATGGGAGCAGCATCCACCTGCAGCTCCCATCCATCACAAGCCAAGCCCAGGCCCCAGAGTCACCACTGTGGAGGTTCCTCACAAAGGGCTCCATTACTACATCACTGCCATTATAAACTCCAGCAATCAGCTAAAAATATTTCAGCTCCTGGCAGATTATTTTTTTTCCTATTTTAATTATTAATTTTTATTGTATTCCTCGAGTGCTGCTCAAGTAAATCACAGAAACAACCTCAGCTCGAGGTGGAAGAAACCAGCTGTGACACTCTGCCTCAGCACTCCGAGGAGGGGAGAGGGGAAGAATTATTTACACTGTGTTTGTACTATTTTCTGTTTGTTAGTTCTCCCCTTTTAGCCCCACCCCACCATCTGCTTTCAAAGCTGTGAAGAGAAAAATGGATTTCACAGGCGGTTTTGGGGGCTTTTTGGTTGATTTTTCTTTTTTTTTTTGAGGTATTTGCCCCAATATGGTCAGTTCTTTGAGTGGATTTACTCAGCCTTGTAGGCTTTTTGGGGGAGGTGAGACATGAGCTGCCCAAGATGTCACTGTGCGGGTTTAATAGAGTTCATAAAGAGGAGGATTTTTCCAAAGCACAGCAGCAAAAAGCAGGAGAAGGAGAGCAGTCACACCGAGCACCCTTTTAGGGACAACCTGCTCATTCCCACACAGTATTGCTGAAACCTCACCCTGATAAAGAGGAAAAAAAGAGGCCAAGAAACTGATGGTTCTGCGGGAAAACCGAGCCACATTCTTTGGCAAATCAGTGCACAAAATAAACAAACCTTGTAACTGGCACAAATAGACAGAACAGGGGGTTTGTCCCCGTTCTTCTGTAAGCCTGGGGCTCGCAAAAGCTCCCATGAACCTGTTTTGAGGTGGCTCCACTGGCCTCTGAAAAATCAAAATACCTTGAAAAGCCCACAAGGAATTACACAGTGTTTGCTTTCTCACATATTGCATGCACCTGTATGGAAATTCCAAGATTTTTTTGAGGGAGGAAGGACCAAAATTTTGGGAGGGAAGAGTAAAAGTGATCATCCCCATCAGGTCTTCCAGCAGCAGTGGTTTCCCAAAGCCCTGTGGGGCTGTGAGCCCCTGCCTGGCACTGGTCAGGTGAGCAGCTCTGACCTTTGCACACCTCTTTATGTCCCAGCCCTCAGCAGCCCCAGTGATGCCCACGGTATTTCTTACACCTCTGAGGTAAAGTGCCTGGGCAAGGCTTCTCCTCACCAGGGCTTTCCCCTCCAGCAGGAGCAGCTGTCACATTTTCAGCAGGGCTGTCTTTTTTTTTTTTCCCCCTTTTCTCACGTCCTTTGAGGATTTTTCTAATTTTAACAGCTCATGGCACAGGCAAATGAACTTCTTTTAGTCTGGGCTGAGTGACTCTGTGAAGGTCTCTCATTTATTGCAAGTTATTGCCTCTCCAGGATGACTGTACAGACACTCCTGCTGCTCTCAGCAGTTTCACTCCAACATCTCTCCACCGTTTGACCCTGAAGCACTTCTCTTTCATGAGAGTTGTTATCACAGCTCTCAGCCAGGGCTATCACAAGTGTCATGCCTTCACCCTCCAGCCTCTCTTGGTGGGGGATTGGTTTCTGTGGGCAGGTTCTTGGCACTTGCTGAGAGCAGATCCTTTAAGGTGTGTCAGGTTGAGCATCTGAGAGCGGCAGTATTGGTGACCACGGCATAAATGCCTCTGTCTTTGAGGGGTTGGAACAAGGTGAAAATGGGATATAGGTTGCCCAAAGAAGCTCTGGCTGCCCCATTCCTGGAAGTGTTCAAGCATCAGGCTGGAGCAGCTTGGTCTAGTGGAAGATGCCCCTGCCCATGGCAGGGGGTGGAATGGGCTGAGCTTTAAGGTCCCTTCCAAGCCAAACCGAGCCATTACCCTGCGATTCTGTGCTCCCCTCTCCTCTGAGCCCAGCACAAGGCCCAGGGCAGAGCCTGTCACTCACACTGCTGTGGCACACACGTCAGAGCAGGAAACCCACAGGATTTTAAGCCAAGCCTTTAAAGCAAATAAAAGCCCTGTGTGAATACCCTGGCAGAGCAAAGGCAGCCCCGACATTGATCGGAAATACTTCCCCAGGGGTGGGAAACAGCATCCCCATTCCTGCTTGGGCTGGCCCCTGGTTTCTTCACTGGTTGTCTCTACACCCCACTGGCTGGTTTTTCTGCTCCATCTCTGATAAGCTCCAAGACATGTTTTAATGTGCTTTTTTTCACCCCCCCCCTCTTTCTCTTTTAAGTTAATCCCTCTCGGTGGTTTCTGACATTGTCAAATGTCTTTTGTGTACTGTTAGAAAATCTCTTGATGTAGCTACAGAGCAGCTGCTAACAAGTTGCCCCTGGGATCCTCCATCTATGAGGCTGTCTGCCTGTATAATGACTTTCAAATAAGTAAATCTATTAATGAGATCTCAGTGGGAGCTGGGCTGAGGGCTGGGGAGCAGCTCCCTGTCAGAGGACCCACACGGAGGGGCTTCATCCCACTGAGTCCCCAGCAACTTCACTTTGGCCATGATGGGCTCTGCAGCATCCAGGGGGAGTCAGAGAGAGCTGCTGTCCCTCTGCAGCGGTGGGGGACAGGACCACTTGGATCAGTAGCTGGTGTGTGGCAGAGACCTGCAAAGCCCTTTCCCATTAGTTATGGGGGAAAACAAGAAACGCACGGGGATCTGTCACATCCTCTAGACACAAATTCAAGAAGTCAGCCTCTTCCTCCCCAGATCAGGATGGCAGCCTTAAACTGAGTGAAAAATTTAAAGCTAATCTTCTGAGATGACAGTTTTGCCTGAAGATTTAGGAGCTACTGGGATCCAAGCTCTTCTCCACGGCGTGATCCTAAACCCTCAGCTTTAAAAGCAGCAAATTATGCTGAATTTGCACATCTTCACGTGACTGCAGGAGACTGAGTATAAGAGCCAAAACCACTGAGTGTTCTGAGCTGTAATAACAGGGTAGGAGAGGTTCAGCCTGGCCGGTGGCACCCTGGTCTATGATGGCATGAGATGAAGGGCTGCAGTCACGCAGGGAACAGGGTTGTTTTGTGTCCATATACAGCAGATCAGAGCAACACACACTCATACAGGTGCCATCTTGCTGTGTTTCAGTGGCCATGAACCTCCAGCATGGTTTAGGACTTAACCTAGCAACCTCTCAGCCTGGGGACAAAAGCATCCAGTGAACCACAATGACTCTTTTAATCAAAAAAAAAAAAAAAAAAAGAAAAAAAAGAAAAGAGAAAAAGAAGCAGAAAGAAAATTCAGCGTGAACTTCAGGGGCAAATGATCCTCCATTATCAAATCCCATCTTAAAAAGTGCACAGGGCTAATTGAATTACTCCTGCTGGATTTCTATGTAGGCATGAAGTCTTCTTAATGTGGATTGATAGCATAAATCTGTTCTCCATTGAGGAAAAACTGAACACTGGCCCCTGACATCTATCTTTCCTTCCAGAAATCCCATCTAACTGGACGTCTCCCTAGGCCACTTCCAAGAGAAAGATGTCTCTATCCATTACCCCTGACACGCAGCAGCAAAAGGAAGTGGGGTCCGTTCACATCTAATTACTCCCACTCCTGGATTTATTACAATCATGCCAGGATTAATTGAGAAAGTAAAAATGCTTAGCTGGGTGATCAATCTTCCCCGAGTTACTTACCTTGTCACCCCCTAATAACTGTAAAATAAAAATGCCCCTCTTCGCTGCATCTTGGCAAATGGATTTCTCTAATACATTGCTGGGAATCCTTAAAAGGCATTTGAAAGCAGTAAGGAGACAAATTGGATTAGCTGGAGAGAAAGTGCAACCAAAGCAATTTTTGTCATTCCCATGCAGCAAAAATTTCAGCTCTCCAATGCTTAGGTGGTGACGAGGGAGAGCACTCAGACACCTGGACACTGCTGGTGCCTGGGGCAGGATTTGACAGGAGAGCCACAGATACAGCAAAGCGGGGCTGCAGAGTATTCTGGGCAGGACCAGAGAGCCTTTCCTGGTTTAGATACCAGATAATTTCTCAGCCCAGAGACACATGTTCTTACGTAAGGGATGCTGGGGGTTTTAACAGCTGAAATTGGATGTTCCCAGTCTCTGCTCTCATCTCACCACTTCCCATCATGGGGTTCCCTGGGTTGCCCCAGCTTGCCCTCAGCTATTTTTGTTTAGACTTCCTACCTGGTAAGGCCTGTTTTCTCCCCAGGTGGCCACCCTGTGTCAAGGCAACTTGAAGGATGTCACTGTCCCTGAGATCAGAACTCTCTCCGTGTCAAATTTAGCTCAACCTTTATTGGAAAAAACACTCAGTGCTGACAACCCAGCCCTGTTCTTCCACAGAATCTTGCCTGAGAGAAATACAGAATCATGGACTGGGTTGGGAGGGACTTTAAACACCCTTTAATTCCACTCCCTGCCACGGGCAGGGACACCCTTCACCAGACATGGTTGTCCCAAGCCCTGGTCCAACCTGGCCTTGAAAACTCCCAGGGATGGGCATCCACAGCCTCTCTGGGCAACCTATATCCCATTTCCTTCCACCACAAATTCCTTTCACCACCAGGAACTTGTGAGCTCCCACAGCCAGGGATGTCCCAGTCCCTTCTGATGGAATCCCCTGCCCTGTGGAACACATTGTTCTGGGAGTTTGGGGATCCCAGGGGGCCCCAGCTGTGCCCCTGGATGCCAGGGGCTGCAGGAGAAATGAGCACCAACCATCCTGCAATGGGCTTGAGCCACCATCCCTGGCACTGGCAAGTGCCACAAGGACACCCAGCTTCCAGGAGCCCTCCTTAAAGGAAAACACGGATGGTGCTGGGAAGCAGGACTCGAGCTGAAAGGGAGGAGATTAAGATTCAGGGCATGCAGGGATCCAGCTTTTTCCTTTCTCCCTCTCCTTTTTGGAGAAGCAAGGAGCCAAGGTTTTAACAGTCCCTCCGAGGGCCCTTGGCAACCCCTGCAAAGCTGCTGAAGCCTCTGCTCAGCTCCTCTTCCCTGAGCCCCTGTGCCAAAAGGGCTGCGTGGTGCCCTCTGAGGCAGCGGGCACAGAGGGACCCAGCCCTCCTCAATTGTGGTTTCACAAAGGGTTCCCCTAAACCCATTTCATACTTAAAGCAGGATTTATTGGGCCAAACTCTCCAGGAGATAGAGGCTTTTGTGTTGAATTTTATCCAAAACAGTTAATGCAGCTGCTGCTGTTGCCATTAGCGTGGGCAAGAAAAAAAAGGGAGAGGGAAGAAAAAAAAAAAAAGAAAAGACATCGAAACTATCGGCTCTTAAAAGATTTCTTCTATCTGAAAGTCAATTTGTGAGTCACACACACAGAATGACCAGGAAATATTTCATCCTCCTGGTGCCAAGCTGAGAGGAGCCAGCACTGGGGCGATGCTGCTTCGCTCTGAATCTCCCCAAAGCTCCCTCTGCATTCATTATTCTGCACACACACAGAGCAGGGACTCAGCCTGGGTTAACCTCTTCCTGCCTGCTCTCCCCTGGCACAGCAAGCAAAGGGATGCTGCTGAGACAGAGCAGGGCACCCAGCCCTTCATCCTGCCTTTCTCCTGGTGTCAACTGCAGGTGGCACTGAGGATGCTGCCCCAGAGAGGCTGGAGCTTTGGGGGAGTCCTGGTGGTTCAGCAGCTGGCGTGGCAGGGCAGGCAGGAGGGCACTGAAGACATGGGAACACATTCCCAGCTTGACATCTGCAGGTCATGAAAGGAGAGGGGGCAGGAGACCAGGAGCTGAGGGGGCAGGAGACCAGGAGCTGAGGCTGCTCTCTGCCTCCTGACCAGGGAACGAGTGGAGGGTTGTTAGGAATCCCTCACAGGGATGTACCAGCCCAGGCTTTGAGTCCTCAGGCAAAGCACCCTGGAGTGCACTGCCAAGGAATTGCCAGCTGAAGGTCCAGCAGTGTGGTTAAAGAGGGTGGATGGAGGAGGGCAACGTGCCCTCCAAGTGCCCCTGTCCAGCTGGTGTCCAGTGGACTTTACAGAATCCTCCTTTCCCTGGATCTGTCTGCCGGATAAACTGCAGAGTGCTGAATCCAAAGAAAAGGCCTGGTGTCAACAAAAAGTGACAAAGCAAGAGAGAAAAATCAGAGGAAAAAAATCTTCTTGCAGGGTGAGTGGGACTAGATGACCTTTAAAGGTCCCTTCCATCCCAAACCATCTCATGATTCCATAAAGATGTTCTCCCCCCCTAACCTCCTCTGCCAATCCAGCCTGAGGTGCAGAGAGCAGGGAGAGCATCTTCCCAGCAGGACGCAGCCTCCTTCACACCCCCCAAGCTGCTGCACCCAAAGGGGAGCAGTCAACCCCCCCTTCGGCAGGGCATGAATCTGCCTATTGAATGCAGAGCCAGGGGGCAGCTGTGGGAAGAGACACCTGGCAAGGTCCCCCCATCCTGCCAAGGTACCACTGTCTTGCCAAGGCAACTCAGCTTGCTGCAGGGAGCAGGAGGAGAGCCAAGGAGCTGAACGCAGCAGGGCTGGGGCCTGAGCCTCCATATATCGTGTCAGCTACTTAGGACCTGTCAGGGGAACCACATTCTGCCTCCCTTTGGCAGCAACAGGCAGAGCCTTTCAATTAAACAAAGTGCTTTCAGTGAATTGCCGCCTCATCCATTAGGCAGCTCTGACTCAGGCGCTTGCAGACTGTCTGTTCTCTGCTGTGCTTCATCTGGGAAACGGGGGAGAAGCAGAGGGGAGAGGAAAGAGTGAAATCTTCAAGGGGAAAGACGCGAACCCACGGGGAGAAACCAAATCTCACAGCTCCAGGTGGGCTGGGCTCTTGGTTCTTTGACGGCACAGGCAGCTCGTGGTGGGCTGGTGCAATGTCCGGGGTCAGTGGGAAAGCCTGGAAGTGTTTTAAGGCAGGCAGGGAGAAAAGTGCCAAAGGGAAGGCATTGCCTGGTCATGCCCGTGGGTCCCTGCTCCGTGGGGGCAATGCTGTGGCGTGGGGTGGTGCTCGTGGCAGGGTGTGAGCGACCACACACATGAGGAGCAGCTTGGTCCCTCGGTGTGTTCCTAAAGCCCTGCTGCTCTCAGGTCAGATGGCTGCTACAGAAAAACCCAGTCCTGCTCTTTTTCTGGAGCCATGAAAGTTTTCTTTGTTAGGCAATAGCTGGAAAACAGCTGCTCCCGAGCTGAGGGCTTGTTCAGACACATAATCCTGGCTGAGGAGCCAGGCCATTCACGAGGGAGAGCAGCTCCTTGCTGGGATCTTAGAGCTGAGCAGCTCCTCATGGCCTGGCTGGGTCACTGTGCCCGTGCCAAGGCACAGGCAGCCTGGACAGTGTGTGCATTCACAGCCAGGCAGCCCTGGGGTCCCTGGAAGGCAGCTGGGGGCTGGGGCACCCCTGACCTGGCACCAGCACTGCAGGGAAGTCAACAGCCTCTGCCAGCAACAGCAGAGTGGCCAGGGTGCAGATTTGGGCAGGAAGGAGACCCTGGAGACAGGGCTGAGCTGGGGCTGGATGAACTGTCTGCAGCCACCAGCACTCTGCTCCCACTCAAAGGAGGGCTCCTGGCTCTCCTCACCCCCTTCCAGGGCTGTAAAGAGCATCAGTTGAGGGTGGTGAGGTCCTGGAACTGGTTTCCCAGACAAGCTGTGGCTGCTCCATCTCTGGAAGTGTTCAAGGCCAGGCTGGATGGGGCTTGGAGCAACCTGGGCTGGTGGAAGGTGTCCCTGTCCATGGCAGAGGGGGTGGAACAAGATGGGCTTTAAGATCCCTTCCAACTCAAACCATTCAGGGATTCTATGGTCAGGAATAAGATGCTGTGTTGCAGCACTGTCAGATCTGGGCGTGATCCCATCTTATATGGACAGTCAATAAGGTAAAACTGAAGCCAAATGTGCCAAAAGAGTGCAGAAATGGACCCGAGGCTGAAGTTTTAATCCAGAGGCTTTGATGGTGGGGAGGCAAAGGAAGCAAATCTGTCTTGCTGCTCCTGGTGTAGCAGTTCCAATCAAAGCTCAGGCCTGGGACCAGAGGTGTGCCCAGGGCTTGCTCACAGTCTAGTCAAGCAGGACTTGTTACAAGAAACTTGCTCTATTTTGGCTTTATAATTCAGTCAGTCAAATCCACTTTTGGAAACCATCAGTGCCCTGGATATCTCTGTGGCAAGGAGGAGATGTCTCCCTCCTGGATGCTGATAGCTCCAAGGCAAGCTGCAGCAGGGCTGACCTCAGCCTGAGAGAGGCTGGCAGAGCCCATCACTTCTCCCTGGCAGGGCATGAGGATTAATTGTTTTTATGCTTATTATAGCAAATGAAGCCAAGCCAAGCTTGCTGGTGCTGGGCCCTGCTCAGAAACCAGCCCACAGCTCTCACATCCCACTGATACCCTTCCTCCCCTCCAGCCAGAGCACCACACCAGTCAAAAACCAAACAATAGCCAAGCTAATCCTTCCTGAACAGGTTTTCTCCCAGCCCAGGTGGTCTGAGCAAAGTCACCTGACAGGGAAGAGCAAGGGCTGTGGGGTCTGGAGCAGCACCCCCCTCCCCTACCCTCCCACCAAAATGCTGCTAAAGCCAAGGAGAGGCTTCCAAATGAAACCAGTCCCAGTGCTGGCCCTGGACTGGGATCTGAAGGAGCACATGTTGCTTGCCTGCTGGGCCAGGTTGCTCTATCAAGCAACTCCAGCATCCTGGGACCTGAGGGCAGAGGCCTCAGACCAGAGAAGGCAAAGCTCTCTCCAAGTGAAGTGCTCTCACTTCTCTCTGACTTGTTCCCATAGAATCATGGAATAGTTTGGGTTGGAGAGGATCTTAAAGCTCATCCAGTTCCACCCCCTGCCAAGGGCAGGGACACATTCCACCAGCCCTGGTTGCTCCAAGCCCTGTCCAACCTGACCTTGGACAATTGCAGGGATGGGGCAAACACAGCTTCTCTGGGCAACCTGTGCCAGTGCCATCAGGAACTGGCATCTTTTCCATTTTCCACTGAGACCTTCCACTTCACTCCTCTCCTTCAGTTGAAGGTGGGTCTGTCTCACAAGTGCTGCCCCTGAGTCAGCCAGTGCCATATTCATTCTTTTCATTCCTTGCAAAACTGGAAGCAAATCAAGGCTGAATATGCAAAAGTGAGACAGGAAAAGAATGTTCAATTAAAAGGAAAATATAAGCAGGGCTGACCCAGGAGAATTAATACAGCTAAAGTAAAGGGCTGGCTTGAGGCTCTTGCAGCAGGAAAGCTGCTATGAAATCAAATGCCATAAACCTTTACCAAGTGGGGAACAATAACAGTGCCAAGAGGTACTTTGGTATTACTCACACTGATTGAGATATTGACTGGCCGTTGCAGTGCAGTGGCAGAAATAGGGGAATCAGCTCCTAAGTAATGAACATGCTGGCACAGGGGGAAGCTCAGGAGAGGAGAAGGCAGGAGTCAGGAGGATGGGGGTGTTGCTCTCTACCACAGCACCAGCAACAGCCCAACCTCCTTCTGCTCCCGAGCAGGATTTCAAAGAATGGGTCAGGTTGGAAGGGACCACAGTGGGTCATCTGGTCCAACCTCCTTGTTCAAGAAGAGCCATTCCAGAACACATGGCAGGATTGTGTCCAGATGGTTCTGGAATATCTCCACTCAGGGACACTCCACACCCTCTCTGGGCAATCTGTTCAGTGCTTGGTCACTGCACAGGAAAGAATTTCTTTCTCATGTTCAGCTGGAACATCCTGGGCATCAGTTCCTGCCCATTGCCTCTTGTGCCATTCATTGCTGGGCACCCCCGAGCAGAGCCTGGCCCATCCTCTGCCTCTCCCTGCAGACACTGCCAGACATTGATGAAGTCCCCTCTCAACCTCTTCTCGAGGCTGAAGAGCCCCAGCTTCCTCAGCCTTTCCTCATCAGAGAGATACTTCAGTCCCTTCAGCATCTTTGTCACCCTCTGCTGCACCTGCTCCTGGAGCTCCACATCTCTCCTGTCCTGAGGGCCCAGAACTGGGCACAACACTGCAGGTTTTTTGGCCCCCACAGTACTCTGCTGGCTCAGGGAGAGCTGGTTGCCCACCAGGACTCTCAGGTCCTTCTCCACAAACAGACAAAGCCCCAAGGGTCACCACAGAGCTGCATGTGATGGCAAAGGACACTGAGGAGAGTTTCAGGCTGTCCCTGAAAGCAGAGCCCAGGGCGAGCACGAGGCTCAGGTCTCTCTTCAGCACTGTAGGATCTCAGGGACAGGTGAGACACTGTGCACAGAGGTGGCTTAGAAAGCTTTGTCCTGGTCTTGCTTTGGGCTGACAAGGAGGCCCAGACACCACAGGAAGGCTGGTGCTGCACTTGTTCCTCTGGCTGTTGGGAGAGAGATCACAGCCCCTCACGTAGCACCCAGTCCTGCTCCCTTCCTGCAGACAGGAGGTGGCTTTTCCAGCTCTGGTGCCCTGTGCTAGGACAAGCCTTTCTGGGCTGCCATCCAGCTGCGTGGCTGGAGGAGAAAGACAGAGCAGAGCATCCCTTTGTGAGTGAGCTGAGGCTCTCAGGGCCCTGGGACATTCGCCTTTTCAATTAACCAGCCTGTCTCCCTGCCAAGAGCTGACCCTGCAGCCTGCCAGGCAGCCCATGCCATGGGTGGCCCTGAGGCTTTGAAGTCTTGCCACCCAAATTTTGGTCGCCTCTGCTGCACCTTGTCACCCCCTCAGCACAAAGCCACGTCGTTTCTGGGACCGAAGGGGTGAGCTGCCCTCCATCCTGGGGGGTTATCCCAGCAGGGCACAGTGGGAATCACAGAATGGGTTAAGTTTGGAAGGGACCACAGTGGACCTGGTGCAGCCTCCCTGCTCGTGCAGGGATTTGCATCCAGATGGTTCTTGAAGCGTGGAAGGTGTCCCTGCCCATGGCAGGGGGTTGGAATGGGATGAGCTTTAAGGTCCCTTCCAACCCAAACCGTTCTGTGACTCTGATGAGTTTTTCCCACATCAGGAGACCGGCATCACTGAAACTGGAGGTGGGATGCAAACCCCAGGCTGGTCTGTGCTTTTCCAGTCCCACCTGGCTCTCTCTGCTACCCTGGAATGCCAAAGGAGTTATTTTAGCAAGCCAGGCAGGAGCTACGATCTAAAGAAAAATGCCAGTGAAGTTTCTTCCCAATTGCTCTCTTCCTCTCATGAAGCAGCGAAGAAAAGCTGGGAAGGGGCTGGGCTCGGGTAGAAAAGCACAGGCAGCCACATCCTGGAGGAGACATCCAGCCCCAAGCCAGGGACGGGCTGTCACCGACTCATTCGCGTGTCCCTCTTCCCAACCTTTCCCGGCTCTGCAGCAGCAAACGCAAGAGGAAAGTGGCCTCTCGTGGATGAAAGCTGCGGTGCACCGCGGGTCCGAGCACAGCCCGCACCCTCAGCGGCTCAGCTGGGTGCAGCAGAGCAGCCCCAGGACTGCTGGGAAGCGATGGGGACAGACCTCCTGCCAGCAGGGGCCAAGGAGGGATGAGGGCAGGGAAAACCGGGCACGTCACAGTGCCCGACCTGATCTGTGCATCGCCCTCACTGTCCAGCGATGCCCACGCTGGCTGCCTGGCAGGAGGGGAAACTGAGGGAGCAGGTCTGGGGAGGGACAGTTTCAGGCAGCCCCGCTCGGGCAGATTCATGGAACAATCACAGCGTCATAGATTGGGAGGTTTAGATTAAATAATAATAATAATAATAAGATCTTTCCTGTGAGGGTGGTGAGACACTGGAACATTTCGCCCAAAAAATGCCCCATCCCTGGAAGTGTCCAATGCCAGGTTGGATGGGGCTTGGAGCAACGTGGGCTAGTGGAAGGTATCCCTGCCCATGGCAGGGGATGGAACAAGACGACTTTTAAGTCCCTTCCAACCCAAACCATTCCATGATTCTACGATTCTGTGATCCTACGACTCAGCTTTCCCACGGCAGCAGACAAGTGTGCAGCTGCTCCCCTCTCCAGCACTGACCCCGCTCAGGACTATCCATCACCTCCCCGACGCTCTCCGGGGCTCCTGCAGAGCACCCCAACCCCAGAGCAGGGCTATGCCAAGGGGTGTCTTTAATAATTCCGGGTGCTTTTAATAAATCAGATGAGCGCGGGACGATCCGGGCGGTGTCTGCGTCTCCGGGAAGGAGCGCCCGGCGATGCCGCTCCGTCGGGAACAACCCAAACCATTCCATAAACACTGGGAAGCACCGGGAAACATCGGGAAGGGGCCGGCAGGGGGCACGAGCGACCCGCGGCAGCCCCGAGCATCCCGGAGGATCCCGGAGAGAGCCGGGGGAGCCCCGCGGGACGGAGGGGACCGGCTCATGAGCATCACTGGTGGGCGGAGGGTCCATCCCGGAGCCCGGACACAGCGGCATCGATCCGTGCTGGGTGCGGCGCTACCCTGGCATCGCTCCTTTTCCCTCGACCTAAATAAAAGCAGCTCGGAAACGAACTCTTGTTGCCTTTTGCGCACACAAAGCTCCAGCTTCAGCTCATCTCGATGGCAGCAGCGTTATTAAAACATGAGAGAGGGCAGAGAAACAGCGGGAAAGGAACTGGTGGAGTCGATGAGCCGTACTGGACAGAGCATCCCCTCTCTGCACACCAGACCTGCTGGAAGCTGTATGGAAGCAGAGAGTGGCTGTGTCCAGGTTGGAGCAGGAGAAGAACACGACTGAGCTCCTCGTTCAGGAATTGTTTTGCCCCAAACAGCAGGACAGCACCGTGGGAAGAAGGTTTCTGCTGGCGTGGGTACCTCTTGTTGCAAAGCACCTTTGGCAAGGATGATCCAGGCTGGAGCAGGCAGGATACAGTCCCGACATTCTGCTTCCCAAAGAGCCCTCAGGATCCATGAGCAGCCCAAGTGTGAGAAGGGGGCCAAGGCTCAGGGCAGGTGTACAAATGTCCTGCACACCCAGAGTGAGCCAGCAGCACACCTCATTAAAGCACAGCTCTCAGAACACTCCTATCAAACTGAGAGGAGGTTTAGATTAGATGTTAAGAAAAATTCTTCCCTGGGAGGGTGGGCAGGCCCTGGCACAGTTTGCCCAGAAGATCTGTGGCTGCCCCATCCCTGGAAGTGTCCGAGGCCAGACTGGACAGGGCTTGGAGCAACCTGGTCTAGTGGAAGATGTCTCTGCCCATGACAGGGGGCAGAATGAGATGAACTTAAAGGTGCCTTTCAACCCAAACCATTCCGTGATTCTATGAAAGCATGTGCCTGACCCTCACCAGGGTGCACAGTCCCTAAAGAAAACACACTGGGCTGCAAAACACAAATATTTGGCACAAAGCAGCACTTTCCTGTCGGCTCCAGCCCGTGGTGACATTCCAGCCTGAAAGCCCCTGCGTTTGCATTTGTAAGAAAGAGCCCCAATTTCCTAGCCTTCCCTCCTCCCCCTGGCACAGCCAGCCGCCAACCGGGATGAGGGATCCTCTGAGGGGGTGCAGTGATGGGATGGAAGGAGGCAGGAATAAAATCAAGCCTCAGTGCCCACTCCAGCTCCCACAACCCGCACAATGCGGGCTGGCCCCGCTATTGTCGAGGGGAGGAGAATGGGCTCGCAGCAAACATCCTGCCGCTGGCTGAGCCTCATCAAGCCCGTGGCTCACTCCCGACCATAGAGTCATCAAAGCGCCCATCAGAGCTAAGCGGCCCTGACAGCCGCACAGCGGGGACAAAGGGGCCATAACACTTATTAATCATATCCCTCCCCATTGAACCCGGCCCATCAATCAGGCGCCCTGCGCTTGGACTTTGAATTCCCCGGGCGGGGGGCGAGCTGCCGATCCCAGGGCTCTGCCCGTGGGGGACCAGACGGAGGGACACGCCGTCGCTGGGACAACGCTCGCCGCTGCTTCCCGTTCCCCCAGATGTCAGCCGTGTGTTTCCATGAGAGCCGGGATTGTCCCCGAAGCAGACGGAGCCACGGGGAGCTTTGGCGGCCGCCGTGGCAGCGGTGGCGGCCCCTCCGCCCAGATGTTGGCGTGTGTTCTCCTGGAGCTGCCCACAGCGTCCTTAGGGAAGGGGGCAGGCACTGAGCTCTGCTCCCCGTGGCCAGTGACAGCATCCCCAGGGGACGCCTGGAGCTGTGCCGACGGAGGGTTAGGTTTGGGATCGGGGGAAGGTTCTTCCCCCAGAGGATGGTCGGGGCATTGAACAGCCCCAAGGCTGCCAGAGCTTCGGGGTGGTTTGGACAAGGCTCTCAGGGACAGGGTGGGATTGGTGGGGTGTCCTGGGCATGGCCAGGAGTTTGACTGGATGATCCCTGTGGATCCCTTCAGACTCAGGATGCTCTATGGTTCTGTCGTGTGTGTCCCTGGGTCCTGGTGGCCGCTCTCACTGGCTCTGCCCATTCTTCTGAGCTGTGTGGGCAGCACGGGAGAAATGAGCAGGTGCTTCCAAGAACCTCCAAAACACCCTGACTTCTCACACAGGTCTCTATCTGACCTCCAGATCTCCAGCTGAAGATGCCACAGAGCCCTGGGAGGGGAGAGAGAGGAGTGTCTCTGACATCTTTCTTCACAACTTCCACCCACAGCAGGAGTCTGGACACCCCTTCCAATAAACCTTTGGGGCCTTTCCGAGAAACTCTAAGCCTGATCCCTCAAAGCTTCAGCCCATCTGCATCAAACAGCCCAAGGTTAGGCTGAGTAAAGCATCAAAGTGTGGGAGCACGAGGCTGATTAAAGCTTTTTCAACACGGGCATTAATTTTTTCCCCTTTTTTTAGGTCCTGTGACTCTGGAACCATTTCCCTCCATGTGCTTCAGACATATGCAGAGCACATGGATGGGAAATTGCACATGCTCCCCATATGGATGTCTCCCCAGAGGGAAGAGGGCAGTCCAGGAACACTCAGAGAGCACTGCCAGGGCTACTGTTTGACTCGCCCAGCACAGCCTCTGGAAAGCCAGTGGTGAGGGACACACAGCCTGGGCTGGTGGTTGGGTTCCATCTTCAAGCTCTTTCCCCCTGGAAGGACAGGATGAGGAGGTTTCGACGCCGATGGAGTTAGGAATTCTTGCCTTGCTACACAGACTGCCTGGTGCCAAGTTCTGTCTGCTGGAAAACCACACCTAGAAAAGGCTGGCTTCAGGCAGTGCTTAGTCGCTGCTGATGGGTGCAAAGGAGACTCATTTGCAGCCCTCAACGGTGTGAAATGTGGGTGTAAAGCAAGCTGAGGATCAGGCTCAGCACACAGCTGTGTGCAGGCAAACTGTGTGAGATGTGGAGTCACAGGATGGTTTGGGTTGGAGGGGACCTTAAAGATCATCTCTTTCCATCTCCTGCCATGGGCAGGGACACCTTCCACCAGCCCAGATTGCTCCAACCTGACCTTGGATGCTTACAGGGATGTGCCAGCCACAGCTCCTTTGGGCAACCCCTGCCAGGGCCTGCCCACCCTCAGAGCCAGGAATGTCCTCCTAAAATCTAATCTAAAACCACTTCTCTTGTAGTTTGAAACCATCCCCCCTTGTCCTATCATTATCTGCCCATATAAAAGTCAGTCTCCCTCTGTTTTATAAACTCCCTTTAGGCACTGGAAGGGGCTCTAAGGTGTCCCCAGGGTCTTCTCTCTCCAGGATGAACAACCCCAGTTGTTCCACCCCAGTCCTGGGTGGGAACAGAGCTGCTGAACTGGCCTGGCTCTCCTGCCCCAGGCATCGCTCACCTCTCCCACAGCCCAGACCCCACTCCAAAGGGAACCCCCTTCCCCTTGATGTCCAAGCCAGGTGGTTCCCAGGTTAAGTGGCCTTTTTGTGCCCCTGGAGCTGGTGGGGTGAGCAGCCAGCCAAGCAGAGCTGCCAGTGCCCCTACACGGGATTAGGGCTGGGGAACAGGTGGCTAATTCCTCCCCTGACAATGCAGCACAGCGACCCAGGCAGTGCTGCTGCTGACCCACGGGCCACAGGAACATGTTAACAATTTCCAGGTCAGTGGAGGGAAGGAATGGCAATTTTTTCTGCTCCAAAGGACAACGGGATATGGTTTTTGCAGCCCCCACCACAGCCCTGGAGGCAGATTCAAGGAGCAGTGATGTTATTCTTGCCTTCCTTCACTCTCAGCCCAAGGAGAGTGAGACCCTTCCACATCTCTGAGTGTGAGCACCAGTCCTGCATGCTGGTCCCACAACCACAGAATCATCTGGGTTGGAAGAGACCTCTGATATCATCAAGCTTGGGCTTTGGAGGGAAGTGAAGGGCTTATTCTCATCTGCATCAATTTGAGGCTGCAAACCAACTGGTCTTGAAGGCAGGGCAAGGGCAACCTCCTCCTGGCACCAGGACAAAGGCATGGAGCCTCTCCCCAGGAAGTCAGGATCCCAGGGGACTGCAGGACAGACCTTGCCCAGTTCTGTCCCACATAACCTGCTGCTAACAGCACAGAAATGGTTTCTTCAAGCATTTCTGGAAGTAGTTGAGCTCAGACAGCACAGCTGCTGGCGCAAGGTGATGGCCTGTCTTGCTCAGCAGGGCTATGGCACCTTTACCTCTCCAGCCCTGCTGAAATTCCACTCTCCAGAGTAATGAAGGAAGAGAAAACAGCACTGGGAGGAGGTGGAAGGAGGTGTGGACACCCCGGGCTCCATGCCCAGCTCTCACTGACCTGCTGAGCAACCTCAGCTACCTGCCCTGCGCATCCCTTCCCCACCTGGCACACAGGGATGTCGATGCTTCGCTCCACTGAGTCCCCCAGCAGGAAGAACTGGTGCCAAAGAACCGACCGATGGTTCTCCTCCCGTGCACTGCATTCCCACACTCAATTCTCTCTCTCCCCTTTTTATCCCCCTCTAATGAGATTAAGTGAGAATAAATTATGCAGAGCCCACCTCTCTCTCCTCACCCCCACCCCCACGAGGCTGCCCTGCATGGGTCCTAATTAGCATGGTTAATGAGGACGGGGCAGCCTTGCTGTAACAATCAGAGCTGTCAGCCGGGCCCTCGGTGCTGTTGAAGTGTCCCTGAGCTTTTGTCCCCGCCAGGAAGGGAGCCCCCCAACTTCAGCCCCACTTTCCCTTTGTGCCAGGCAGGGCGAGCAGCACTGGGAGGGGAGGACCTCCTTTCCCTGGGACCACCAGGAGAGAGCCAGGAGAGTGCCAGCAAACCCCTGTCCAGCCAGGTAACCCCTGCCTGAGGAGGATTTCACCCAGGGCACCGGGCGGGCATGAGTTAGGGGTGGCATAGGATGACTCTCCACCCTGCATTTTTCCATGGGATTTCAAGCTTGGCTTGGCCTCTCCAGAAGATGAATACAAGCAGGTGGCTGCTCCTGTGCCCCCTGGCTGGCCCTCGTCCCAGGGGTGGCACTCAGCAGTGACTGTCCCCACCACGGCCCCTAATGAGCAGCAGAAGGGGGCACGTCGGGAGCGGATGTGTTAACGGTTTCTGGTTCAATGGAGGGAAAAATCCCCACAAAGGAAGGTGTACAAATATTGTGGGAAATCTATTGGCCCCTTAATATTTGATGAAGGCCCGGGCCATTCAGGCAGGGTGAATTCCGCAGCAAGGTCTCATTCAGGCAGCATCAATGGGAAACTTTTAATTGAGAGGCACTTCATTCAGGGCCCGGGGGTCATTCAGTGCGAGGGGCTTTCAGGGAGAACAGAGTGCCATGTCTTTCCAAGTTGCAGCAGATAAAAAAAAAAAAAAAAAAAAAAAAGANGGGAAAGAGAGGGCCCTGTCTTTCCAAGTTGCAGAAGAAAAAAAAAAAAAAAAAAAAAAAAAAGCCTCTGTTTCCTGCTCTGGGAGCTTGAATGCTGAGGGTTTTCATCTCCCCAAAAGGGAAAACTGATTCCAGTTTTTAAAATTCATTTCTCAAATAACAAAAACAAAAAAGGAGGAAGGACAAAAAGGGGCTAGGCAAGGGATGGGGCTGGGCAGGGGAGAGCTGCTCTGCAGGGGTGGCTGCACTGCTGGGAAAAAGGCTGAATGCCCCAGGATGCCCTTCCCTGGGAGGAATCCCATTCCTGTTTTGGAGAAATCCCATTCCCTTTTTGGAGGGGTTAGCTCCAAAGTTCACCTGCTGGGGAAACAGAGGAGAGGAGCATGTCTGAGATCAAGGGAGGTCATTCTCCAGACTCAGAGCTCAGCACTGACATTGGTCATGCACATTTGGACAGAGGTGTAGGGGAAGAGGTGGGAAGAAAGGTTCCAATCACTCAAGGACCCCAAGCTTCTGCTGAGCCTTTTATTGGGGCCACAACAACCCCACTGTTACAGCAGCTCCCCCACTTTCTCCTCCGACCCCCAGCAGCCCAGGAGGTGAGTGTCCCTGACCAGAGGATGGCAGAGGGGTGTTCATTTGGCAGGAGTGTTTTGCTTTACTTCGGTCTTTTCTGGTTTTGGGGGTGGGAGATGCCAGAGGCTGTGGCCAGTTCCCCTTTTTGAGGCATTTGGGAGCAAGCAAAGGGCAGGACAGGCATGTCTGCCTCAGAAATGGGGACCAAAGGGACAAGAGGGCACCATCATCCTGTCTGTGCAGCCCCAACCTTCCTGGGCACGCTGCTCTGAGGGGCAGGAGGTTGAAGCTTTGATGCACACGAGGAGGCAGCAGGAGCCTTTGCTTCGACTTCTAAGAGCTCTGGAGCAGGATTTGAAAGGCAGCTTCATCCTTCTGACCTGCTGCAAGAACAAGTGCTGCAAGGAGGGAGTTCAGCTGCTCAGCCCTGGGGTCAGGATGTCCAGGGGAGGGGGATTCACACCCCACCAGTGTTGTACTTCACAGTTATTAAGGATCTGCTCCAGCCATGAGCACCAAGACCCTGGGGAAGATGCTCCCAGTGACCCTCCTTCCTCTGGGGATGAAGCTTGCTTTCCTCAGCCCTACTTGCACCAGGGCAGGGTTCCTGCCTGCTTCCACATTCCAGGTGGGCATCCCAGGGTGCAGCTACAGGCTTTGGAGTGAGTTTGGACCAGGCAATGAGCATAACCTGCCGGGTGTCACCCAGCAGTGATGACATGGGGACCTTGACTCCTTGGGGCTGTTATCCCTCTTCCCCATTAATCACCTGATTCAAATCTGTCTTTGGAATGCCAAAACATCCATGTTTTCTGGCAGCTTGGAGGGATATGCCTGTCTCAGTCGTCTATCCTGGTGTGCCTTTGGATGCCCCAGTCTCGAACACATTATTTAGACACCTTGTTTGTGGAAAGAGCCAAATGAGAAGGAGGTGGGAACCCACACCTTTTCCTGCTCCAATTTTCCTGAGGGTCCCTCCTGGGACACACAGCACCCTTTGCATGACCTCCTTTCTCATCCCTCCCCCTCCCAAGCCATAACAAGGCATTGCAATAAGTTATAGAGGCAGCTGGGTTAAAAAAAAAATGTGCTTTTCTAAGGCCAAGTGTCATAAACCCACAATAGGCTGGGCTGAGGGGGGACACCCTGCCCCGCCACTCGGCTCCTCACCCCCCTCCCCGGGCTGTAAAGAAAGATGAAGAAGGAATTAAAGAGCTGTTGGAGGGAGGGACACTCCTCATTATGTCTCCTCCGCTGCGGTTTCCAGGGAGACAGCTCCCGGTGCTGCATCCCTCTCCCGTCCTGCTGCGGCTCTTTGCAAGTTACAGGAGCTGCGAGGCTGTTTCCCCTCTGTTCCCAGCTGTCTGCCAGGCGCTCTCCCAGGGGCTCTGGCCCAAGGTGGGCTTGACACCATATGGAAGGGGGAAAAAAAGCCCCCTGGTACATGAGAGGGAGGTCGAGTTCATGCCTGTTCCAGCCTGGAGGGACTGGGATGCGCTGGCAGCATCACACGCAGATGAACTGGGCTCTGGATTTTTGTCTGTAAAGGCAGAGAAGTTGCAAAGAAGCTCAGGAATATTTGGGGAGTCATTAAAATGCCCATAGGTCAGATTATGTGCTCTGATCTGTGATTTATTTGGAAGGCTAACCAGTGGGAAGCATTGCAGCCATCTCCAAGGAGCCAGAGCTCCTCCAGCAAATGTGTCCCAGGCAGCAGCAGCAGAGGGACAGTGTCCCAGGAGTCAGTCAGGAATCCTGCAAGCTCTCACCCTTCACAGCCTCCCTACACCCTGCAAAGTGCACCTCTCCGTGTCTCCGGATGTACAGGAAAAGACAAGTGAGGTTTCCTGGAGCCCGTGGACTAGGAGCAGGTCACACAGAATCACAGAATTGTTCCAAACCCCCGCCATGGGTAGGAACACCTTCCACTATAGGTTTCACATCCCATGGGAAAGGTGTAAAAGGACATTATTCTAGAAAACACTGAAAGGTTCACAGATTTCCCTCTGCCTGAGTTCTGAGTTGGCTGGTTCAAGCAACAACATCCACCACGTGCTTGTTGTGCAGGCAAATCCAGGGTCCTGCATGGAAACACAGAGAGCCATAAAACGCAGTAATTAAATGTTAAGAAAGTGTAACTTACTGGGTTTTTTTCTCCGGGTCCTGTGCATTGGCTTGGACTGCCTGTGTGCCTGAAACCAGCACAGTGGCCAGCAGTTCCTGATACACAGGAGTCTGGTTATGCATCTATTCATGAAGAAGAGATATCCAGACTTACAGCTGAGCTCTGACTCCTCCATCCCATGCAGAATCTTGGGAACACACCCTGCAGAAGGGCAATCCATAGCCCTGCTTGGGAATTATTGCCTGAGCTTGACCAGCTGCCACTTTTGGGGCTGAAGCCTCCTGCAGGAACAGAAGGGAACCTCTGGGAGGGACATCTGTGGGGGGCTCCCAAGGGGCTCCCAAGCAGCTCCCACCCACTCCATCCACCCCTGGCACCTCTCCTCCAGCTGCCATGGGAAAGAGCCACAGCTCCCAGCATGTCCAAGCAGAGCACAGGATCCCCAGATGGCCTCCCAGACCAATTCCTTCACACCTGAGCACCCATCACCTCATGCATGAACACCCAGTTGTCCACGCATGAGAGCCCCACAGCTTCACGCATGACCACCCCGCTAATTTATGCATGAGGGCCCAATTAGCACACGCACAGCACCTGATTAGTTTCATGCCAGAACGCCCAATTAAGCCATGTTTGATTGCTCCACTGCACTGCACATGAGCACCCAGTGAGTTCACATGTGAGCTGTTTGCTCCCCACTAGAACACGGATGAGTGCCCTATGGCATCACACCTGAGCACACCCAATTAATTTATGCATGGACGCCCAATTAATTTATGCATGAGCACCCCATCACTTCATGCATGAGTGCCCGATTAATGCATGCATGGCTGCCCAATTAATTTATGCATAAGCACCCGATCGCTTCATGCATGAGCACCTAATTAATTTATGCATGGACACCCAACTAATTTATGCATGAGCGCCCAATTACTTCTTGCATGAGCACCCAATTAATCTATGCATGGACACCCATTTAATTTATGCATGGGTGCTCAATTACTTCACACATGGGCACCCAATTACTTCATACACCTTCTCCTGAGAGGAGAAGTTGAGCCAGAAGCTGACCCACGGTGGCCACCAAAGGGGTCACTGGAAGAATAACAGAAGGAAAGGGTGACAGCAGAAGGCCAGTGGAGGAAAAAGGTCCAGGGAAAATCGAGATAAAGATACTAAAACAAAAAAGAACACGAGGGGGTGGAGGGGGAAATTAAGGCGAGTGGAGGAAAGGGATAAAGAGCTGTGCCAAGTATTTCCCATCTTGTCCTTTAAGCTGATCTGGTGGAGGCAGGTATTTACAGAACGGGCTCAGCTTTCCCAGCTTGTTCCCACTCTTGGCACAAAGGCCACGAGTAGACGAAGAAGAAGGGCCAAAGAATGGCAACAGGGCCCATGAAAGCCCCCGACAAACCCCATTGAGGTGGCGGCCCTGTTCCCATCTGTCAGCAGCCACTCAGTGAAAGGGTGTGAAGGGGAGGGGGGCAGGCGGTGTGAATCAAGGGCTGACACAAAGAGGAAGAGACTGATTATGCTGTTATTTCTCCACTTTCAAACCCCATTAGGGGACATGCCGGGCTTTTCTCAGGGTCTTTGGGATGCTTAAGCTGCCCATTTAGCAGCGGGAACGGTCCAATTAAAAGAAAGACAAAGGAGGAGCCCAGCCTGTCTTAATTGAAATGGGTTTCAGTCTAATGAGGATTAGGTTCAAGAACAGACCTAAGGGAGCAATCCAATACCCATTACCCTCCTGGACTGTACCACCGCGGGCTGCTGGCCACGCCGCCAGCCTTTTCACCAGCACACGGCCTGGCACAGCAGCCGGGGGTGATGGGAGGAGAGCAGCCCCTTCCCCACAACGGGAACTGCCCTTTCCCCAGCCCCCGGCCCCAGGGGCAGCAGCCCAGGCCTGCAGAATTCACTCTTGTTCATATATTTGGAGGTGAACATCTTGAATTTACCCATCCCAGTGAGGGACATGCTGTACTTAGCAGGGAGGAGGGTAGTGGGCTTGAACATGGTTCCAGCCATCCCCATCCCTAGCTCCATCCATCCCCAAATTTGGCTCCATCCATCCCCATCCCGAGCTCCATCCATCCCCAAATTTGGCTCCATCCATCCCCATCCCCAGTTCCATCCATCCCCATCCCGTCTCCATCCCCATCCCCGGCTCCATCCATCCCCAAATTTGGCTCCATCCATCCCCATCCCCAGCTCCATCCATCCCCATCTCGTCTCCATCCCCATCCCTGGTTCCATTCATCCCCAAATCTGGCTCCATCCATCCCCAGCTCCAGTTATCCCGATGCTGTCTTCATCCCCGGCTCCATCTCCATCCCCATCCCGACCCCGGTACCGCGCGGGGGCACTCGCAGCCCGGCTCGGGGACGGCTCCGGGAGCCGGGCAGCGCTGCAGAGCCCCGTCCGGAGATGATACACACGGCTGGCCCCGCCACCCCACAATGAATCCGCCCTCAGGCAAGCCGACACCGATCTGTGCCCAGCCCCGGAGAGGGACCCCCCGTTCCCAGAGGGTCCCCGCCCGGCCCCGTCTTTAGCCTGGAGGGAACCCTTGGGGTGATGCAGCCGCTTCACGCGTGTGATCGTCGGAGGTCGCTTATATTGTCATCGCGTTCGAAACGCAGCAAGCATTGGAACAAGGTGGGGAGGGGACGGCCGCGGATCCCACCGGAGAGGCGCTGCTGATCTCAGCTGGAAAGGGGGTGGCCGCAGATCCCAACTGGGATGGGGCTGCTCACACATCGCACGATGATTCACTGTCCATAAAGCCCCAGAGGAAACTGGAGCTCCTCTGCTGATCCCACGGAGGCTGTTTAGACCAGCATCTGTTCCTGGCTGGCAGAAGCTGATGCTATCTGACCGTAATAGGAAGGGCAGAACCACTTATTGGTAATAAGTCACTTAATCTTGCTGCCAGGATCAAATCCTGCCAGGGTGGCCTAGCACAGGTCCCACGCCAGCAGCAGCACCACCAGTGCCCGTGCTGAGCATCTCAGAGCTGCTCCCTACGAAGCATCTGGTCCTCTCATCTCACACCTCCCCTTCCCCACACCTGCCCCCCATCCTCTCTCTGGCAGCTGCAGAGTGAATTTGCAAGGACCCGACTCTCCAGAGCCTCGGGAAGTGGGGCTTTAGGGATCATCTGGATTCTTGTGTGCTTCACCTCTCAGCTGCCAGGAGCTGGGAGGCTGGGAGCAGCATCAGGCTGGGCAGCCTGGGAGGCAGCTGGGATGAGGGATGCATGATATTTTCCATTTTCTCATCTGAATTACGAGCTCCAATAAATAACGCTGAAATCTCACATAGTGTGAGCGCTGGCCTCCCAGGTATCCCATGGTTTGAGTCAACAGAGGTGGAAGCAGGTGGCATTCCCAATCTATCATTTCCTGGGGTGGTGTGTGTGTGGGGGGGGATTTCTTGCAGTGACTGACAAGCGGGTCCTTTCTGTTATTGCCGTTCGTCTCTGTCAGCCCTCCCTTATCAGCACAGTGCTGGGTCTCTCTCTGCCTCCCCCCCAGCATTAATCATTCCAGTGATGCTGCCCACGCCTCTGCTGGAACCAGGTCGTGAAACTCTCATCCCACCCACTTACCACAACCCCAGCTCCAGTCACGTTTCAGCCTCCGGCAAACCCATGTGGGGCTCTGCGGGCTGGTGCGCAGCGGGATGTTCGGGCTGCTCTTAAACCCGTGCTGCCCCGAGGCTGGCAGCCTGTCCCCTGCACCCCAGCCTGGGGGCTCCTGCGGGTGGGCGAGGGTCAGCCCAGCACCGGGCTGGGCAGGAATCCCATCCCTGCCGCCTCCGACCGGGCTGCTGGAAGCACTGGGGCCAGACCACGAGTGATTATTGTCTCTGCGTGTGGCCACAAAATGTGTCTGAAGCTGCTGCCTGCTAAGGAGCTGCAAAGACAGGGCTGCAGGCAGAGCTGGAGTGGAAGAGCAGGCTTGTCAGGACCTCCCGGGGATGAGAGGGGAGGAGGATGCTCTGGGGTCACCAGTGGTTATCTGGGACAGGGACATGGCAAAACTGGCTGCTGCCTGAGCCCTTGTTCTCACTCCTCCCTGTGCTGGCAGTGGATTTGGGGTCCCAGCTCTGCCAGGGAGGAGTGTGTGAGGGGTGCATCGTGCAGGAACCTCAGTCAATGAAAAGGGGCTGGTTTAGCACCCAGAGGTCTGTGCCAGTGAGAAAAATCCAAGTCACAGACGCAAAGGACATGCCCAGACCCAGACCCTGCTCTTCCCACTTTCCCTGGTGGGATCCATGCTCCCTGGAGTGTGACCTCCATGCCTTTGTGATGTCCTGTCAGATCTCTGTGGCCCCAGCAGTTCCTACTGTCCTGTAACTTGGAAAATCCCCTTCATCAGGTCAGGGGATAAACAGAGCCAGGAAGCCAAGGCATTCTCACCTGGGCCTGGGACCCCTCTGGAGTGGGAGCTGGAAAATGAGATTAAAAGCAGTGATTTGCTTTCCCATGCTGAGAGGAAAATAGGGACAAGGGATTAGCCCCAAGAGCAAGCATGTCACACTACACCTGCTGCTGCATGGCCAGCAGTGCCAGAGCCAGGGATGGGGCCAGGACTAGCCCCTTATCCCAGTCCTTCCACCCTCCCACTGGTGGGTCTTGCACTCCATGCTCCCACACAGCACAGGGCAATGCCACAGAGTTTCAGGAGCATGACCTACCTACGATGCTGGGCACTGGGTCCCAGCATGTCCCCACTGGGAAAGAGACTTTGGGATGGGCTGACACAGCACTCCCAGCCCGGGATGAAGGCTGGAAGGAAAAAAATACCATGGAAGTGGGAGGAAACCCTGAATTTTAGACTCTAGCATAGCTCCAGGGCTGAACAGAAGCAGAGATGCCAACATGCAATTCCAGAGAAGCTGAGTCCAGGTCACGACCTTGTGGCCCAGGCTTTGCTCAGGACAGGCTGAGGGAAGCAAGGCTTCTGATGGTGAAAACACTTTCATCACATCCCTGATCCCAAATTCTTCTTCTGCCTATTTATCTGGCCAGAAGACAGGGCCAGCAGCGTTCCCAAGCACATGGGAAGGCCTGGATAATGTCTCCTTCCAAAGCGGGTATCAGGCTTTGCATTAAAATACAGCAAGGAGCTGAGAAAGGGCAATAAAAGAAGATGAATGATGTGCAGGTGCTGGCTGGGATCCCCTGGAATGAGCTGCACTAAGTCCCCAGCTTGTCTCACCATCCTGTGTGCTTTTCCCACTGGCTTCTTTAGCAGGGGATTTTTGTTTTTATTTTTTTTAAGTGTGTGGCTTGTGCACCGAACATGCTGGGAAATTCCACCCTCTGGTCCCACATTAATGGATCCAGCTGCAAAGATACTGAACGTTCTGGCCCAGAGTTTGCTTGCTCAGATCTGTCTCTCATTTCAATGTTAAACCAAGTGAATTGTGACAGATTTAAAAGTGAGACAGAGCAAAGCTTGGTAGGGAAGAACCTGTGGAGGTTTGAAAGATGAGTAGGAAGTAAATGGAGCTGTGGAGCTGAGTTTGCTCTGCAAAAAACTCTACCTTTTCCAGACCTGTTTTAGTTCCAAACCACCATGGGTCACAGTCTCTAAATTATAAGTCAAACTGAAATTCTGAAACTCTAGGACATGGGAACGCAGCATCCCTGATAATATACAGCAGTGCCAGGTGGAGACACTAAATATTGCAAAGAAATGAGACACTCTGCAGCTTTTCCAGAGCATTCCCATCTGCACTGTCATCATGCTGAGCTCTCCCAGCACCCCCATTTCCCTCTCCCTGACTCCCTGCCTGCTTCCTCCCAGCAGCAGGGAGGGAGGGATGCAGCACTGTGCCACAGGGAGCACACACTGGAGCAGGGGGAGCGACAGAGGAGATTTTTTTCCTGAATTTTGTTTAGGAGAGGTTACCAAGCTGGCAGCCAAACCTCAGCCGTGCCTGCTCCGAGCTGGTGACTGCTCACCGAGCTGGTGCCAGTGCTGGTTTCCAGCACAAACAGCGAACTGCGGCGGCGCTCGGAGCAGCCACCGCGGGCAGGATGTGGCTGCCCCGCCGGAGCTCTCACATGTGACCATCAAAGAGTGTGTCTCCGCAGGGTGACAGACTCTGCCTCCTCCTCAGGGCCTCCCTCTCCTGCTGCTTCGCTTCCTCCCAGCCCTGCACACCTGCAGCTCTGCCCATCTGCCTCACCCCGCTCTGCTCCACAGCCCATGGGCAAGGGGGAGCCATGGGAAACCCGGCTGGCAGCCCCACGCCAGGGCATCCTGCCTGCTGCCTGCCCCACGCCAGGGCATCCTGCCTGCTGTCTGCCCCACACCAAGGCATCCTGCCTGCTGTCTGCCCCACACCAAGGCATCCTGCCTGCTGCCTGCCCCACTCCAAGGCATCCTGCCTGCTGCCTGCCCCACACCAAGGCATCCTGCCTGCTGCCCGCCCCACACCA
>VXAU01002503.1:287319-310113 GCA_013399695.1 Formicarius rufipectus | reverse complement strand
AGCGTCTCAGAGGGTCTCGGTGCTTCCTGCACATCCTTTCTGCTCGCTGGTGGAAAGGTTAGTCCGGTGGCTGGCTGCCCTCCAGGCAGGGTTTGCATCGTCAGTGGTGAGAGAGACATGCAGAAATCCTAGGTCTGATGAAAGCACAGAGCCTCTCCGGTGGGATTCCCCTCTCGGGAACTCTCACACCAGTATGGCACTGCTCCGGGATAAGCCAAGTGGTCTGGAAGGACTCCAGTTTGGATGGGAACTGGCTGACTAGAGTCAGGAGTGGGTTTACTGGGAAATCGGTTTGTCTGTAGCTTCTCAGAGGGGGAAATGCCTCCCTCTGGACCTTGCCCTGCTGAATCCAGACTCAGACACCCCTCTTGGTGGCCCCGCGGCTCCTGAGACACATTTGCCTTGGAAACTCCCCTGGGATGTCCTCGGCAGACAGCAGCAAGAAAAGCCTTCCAGGAAGGCTGGTGCTCACAGCCCCATCCCTCCTGCCCTTTTTCCCACGGGGTAAGATGGGTTTTTGCATGTACTGAGCACATTCCTCCTGCCTCCTTATCAAATTGCATCTCATCGATCAGAGGGAGGACTGGGAGCCAAGCTCCATTTCTTCTTAATGCATTTCTGGTAGAGGGAAGTGTCCAAGCAGGAGGTGACCAGCCAGGGTCTCCCTGGTGCCATGACTCTGCTCCACAGTCCTCACTGTGCCCACCTGCTCCTGCACATGCCAGGCAGGGCAGCTGGCACTTCTTTATCATATCATAGAGTCATGGAATGGTTTGGGTTGGAAGGGACAGGAAAGTCTAAAGGGGACTTGAGGGAGTGCTGGCAGTTTGGAAAAATGGGCTCTGCCTTCTGAAGGGTGAACTGCTGCTGTGGAAACCACAAACCAAGCCACTTGAAGGCCCTTGGGGTCACTCAAGGGATCCATCCAGTCTCCCCAGAATGGACACAGTCTTGAGGGAGCTCTTTGCAAAGCCCATTCCTTTCCCAGCTGGGTCACCCAGGGTTTCCCACTGCTAACCTGGCTGAGATGGGTGCTGGAAGCTCACAGGCAGGAACTTGTCTTCCTCCCCAGCAGAACCTGTCCAGCCCCGTGGGGCTGCCTGGCAGGTCAGCGGCTGAATCACCTCTTTCCAGTTTCATGCCTGCTGGAGCAAATCTGCAGCACAAGGGACAGAGCTGGTCCAGCTTGTTTGAGCATCCCCTCTCAGAAAAGAACCTTTTTTGGGACTGCCACACCCCTGCAGCCCATTAGCCAAGTCACCTGGCAGGATGCGTGGACCTGGCGCTTGGTGTCCCCGGGGACCTTGTGAAGGGCTGCATGTGAGACTCGGGGCGTGGGCCATTGCAAAGACATGATTGCAGAGTTCAAACACAGCCCTGGAGACCACAGAGCCTGGAGGACCAAGCTCAGCACCCACATTATCTCACGTCCTGACAAGCAGGTTGTTTACTGGGACACCTTGGAGGCTTCACTGGTCAGAGCCACAGAGATGGGATGTTGTGATGAGGGTCCTGGAGAGAGGAGCTGAGCAGACAGAAGTGATGGTGGTCCTCACACTCTGCTAAGCATTATCTTGGATAAACCCCCCTAAAGGAGCTCCTTGCTCCCATGCCTTCAAGATGAGAGAGGCACAGGAGCAGCAAACCATTAGATTAAATAGGGACTGAGCATCACAGGACCCCCAGGCTCTGGTAAACAAGCGTTGCAGCCCCAAAGTCACGGCTGCCATCAGGGCAGAAGACTTAAAAAACCTCAGAGAATCAGTGCCTGATAAAATTTGGGAAATGCAAACCAGATTTGGGAGTGAAGTGGGGAGGTATTTTTGCATCCAGCATCCCAGGGCAGATGTCATTAGCCAAGAGTGGAACACAGATGTTTGTGTGGCAGGGACAAGAGCTGGGGACTGGCTGTGTGCACAGGGTCTGTCATGAGCAAAAAGGAAGGAAAAGGAAATGGAAAATGAGAAGGAAAAGGAAATAGTGAAAAGCAAAATGAAAAGAGGGAGAAGGAGAGAGAGGAAAGGACTCAGTCAATCTGCTGCTGCTCCACTGCAGAGACACTTCTGAGGACCCCACTCTGCACAGGTCCAGTCCTTGGACCACTTTCAGTGACTGATGAGATCAAAACGGGCTGTGAGTGGAATTTGTTTTGCCTGAATAGAGCAAGATGAGGTGACTCATTTCTGAGCATCCTTAAAGCAGACATCAGGTGGCACCAGCACCTGGCTTCCAGTGACCTTGGCTGATCTGGCTAGGGCAGCATCGAAGAGTCTGTGCTCTCACACCACCTGCAACCTGCAGTTAGGGAGCAAAAAGGAACATGTTTCATCTTCACATCCCTGTCAGAGGGTATCAGGTTTGGTGGATGAGGCAGCTGCCACCAGACCAGCAATCCCAGGAGAACAGAGCCTTCTGTGCCTCTGGGCACCATCCAAGGGCTGCCCCTGTGCCTCAGACAACTCCAGCACTTCCCAAAGTGGCTCAGCACCCCCAGGCATCCCTAATTTCTCTGCCCATTCTTTCTGAACTTTTATTGGATGCGGTGTTTCAGCAAGGGCGGAGGAGATCTGCTTCACCTTTATGGGAGCTGCTAAAGCTCTGTGACCAGGGAGATAAGGACCATCCACTCCACCTCCTAATCAATCCTGAGCATCTCAAGAGAAGCCTGGAACTCCCTCAAGGCAGATGACAGCGTTAGTCATGTGTTGCAGAGAACAGGGAAATTGGTCCTTCGTCTGGGAAAGGGTTTGCAGGGAGGAGCTGATGAAAAATAATGGCTCTGGATCACTGTGTTTCAAGGTGAGGAATGTGTGCTTAGCACATCCACCTTCGGGAAGAGCTGGATCTCAGGTACCAGATTTGAAAGCAATTAGCAGCCACTGCCCGATGAATGAAATCCCTGAACTCCATCAGTCCCTTCATCTGGTCACCTGGTCGATAACTTTGCGCCAGGCCTGCCCTGCTGATGGCCTGTCCGTTTAACCCTTCACCCCCTGGACTCACAAAAAAACGGGTGGGAAAAGGTGGAGAAAGCAGTAATCCAAAATTAAGAGCAGGTCTGAATTTAAGTGTTTAGTCTGGTGGCTGAGGTTTCTCCAGATAAGCTCTCAGAAATGGTCTGCAGGAAGGTAGAACTGCTCCCAACAGCTCCGTCAACCCCTGGTAGCACCCCCAGGCAAGGGAAAGGTGCAGGTTCCCTCAGAGGTGCCCGTAGTCCAAACTCCACGTCCCCAGAAAAGGCCAATTGCAACGTGTGAACTGCTAATTCGTTCTCAGTGGTGCGGCCCTGGAAGGAATTCCAGCTGAATAAAGTCCTTTCTGCCCTGATTAATTGTCCCCCCTGGTTATGAACAATACAGAACAAAACAGGGATAATATTCATCCTAGGAAAATGGGGAAGACGGTCACCCAAACGCTGCCATTAACGAGTCTGAGTAACCCAAGCTGATCCTGAATGCATTAAAGTCGTGGAGGAAGTCCTGGGAGGAAAGAATGTCCCCTATTAGCCAAGCTCCCAGTGTCTGGGGTATTACAATAGCGGAGCGATTCCTCGCTCCTCACTGCCTGCTGCTGCCCCGGGTTCAGTGAAATGTCAGCTCAGCATCGACAAACTACAAATTACCAGAGGGCGTGTAGCTCTTTCAGTCCCACTGAACCCTATCAACGGGGAAATAATCATGTGTTCCCCCCCGGCTGGCTGGGATGGAGGCGCATCCCTGGTGGGATGGACCGGGACCGCTGCCTCCTGCTCCAGGAGAGGGAGGAGGGAGCAGCCCCACCCCGATGCCTGGAGGGCAGGGAGCTTCCCCCTCCCCGCCGAAGTTTGGCAGGTATTTTCCAGCCTTTCCAGGTCTTTTCCAACCTTAATGATTTTGTGAACGGCTGGGATGGGGGAGTCAGCCTGGAGGAGCGCGTGTTCCCTGCCCAGCATCAGGAGGGAGCAGTTTAATGTGCTTCCCCCAAAAATGTGGAGACAAACAGAAAACTCCATGTGATTCTTGCACCCCACCCCCGCCTGCCTCAGCAGCCCTGGAGCTGATACAAGGCTCAGTCTCAGGAGGATGTGGCTGGAAAGGGTTTGGTTTTCCTTAGTCCTGAGATACTCCTCGGTTTAATTTCTCCAGAGTATTTGATTCAGAAACTGGCAAATATTGGGAAGCGGAATAAGAAGGCAATAACAGCTGTTTGCTCTCCTAGTGGGGGTGCTGGGAGAACAAGCCCATTGGTGACATTCCCAGGTCAAGTAGACACAGATTGGGGCAGGTGACAGACGCTGGAAAGCTCAGCCAACGTTTTCAGGCATTCCTGCCGATGCGCAGTCCCTGAGAGATGCGACCAGTGCCTCTGGCTGTGGTTACCTGCAGGGCAGGTGCCCGTGGGTGGCTGTGTGAGGACTCCGGGGAGCCAGAGCAAGAGTGCCCCTGAGCCCCGAGCTTGGTAATGAAAGTGCCCAATTTAGAGCACCCGGGGTGGTTCTCAGGGATAAGCGAGGCTCCAGGCAATAGCTGGTCTCATCAGGAAAGCAAACTGCGCTGGCCAGGGTGTTGATACACTTATTTTGCCATTGTCCCTGGAAAAGGAGCTGTAGTGCTTCCCTGCTGCTGGTTTTAAACTAATTACAATCCCTTTAAAGCGGGCAAATAAAAGGCTCGGCGTTTACTGGGAAGCCTGGTAGCTTTTTACAATTGCTGAGCTTTTAACCACAAAACCCCATTTCTGCTGCCCCTTCCTCAGAGTGCCTGCAGGCTCTGACCTCCGTGGCAGGGGAAATATTCCAAGCTGCTGAGAAGGAGTGCAAGGATTGTGCTTTATTTTTAAAGGCTGTTTTTTCAGCATGTAATCTTTCATTCGGTGGGTCGGTCTGCTCTCCCTGAGCCAGCCCCTCTCCTTGCCCTCACCCATTGTTCTCAGCTGGCTATTTGTTTTCAATAGATGCATTTTTAACCGATTTTTAGTATTTTTTCCCCCTATTCACATGCAAAAAGTGCTGATCTATTCTTTGCTGCTCTGGACTACATCTCACCTGATCTGTTCTGGATTGCTTGGGCCGTGCAAAGGGCTGTGATGTAGGTGACCATGGATGTGTGATGCTGTGGTATCACCCACAGGTGTAGGACTGGGACATGCCATCCCCAAGCAAGGAGGACAGATGTCCCTGTGTCCTCCCAAGCCATGCAGTAGAAGTGGCACTTGAAAGTTGAGAACAAGTCCCAAACTTGTACCTGGCACAGGCAGGATCAGGCTGGACATCACCCAAGTTGTTTTCCTAACCATTCCTGCTTCCAAGTCAGTATGGCAACACATCCCTCACTGTGTTTATGCTGTTCACCCAACTTTTTCCTATTCCAGCCCTGACACAGCTACAACCATTATGGAGACTTTGAACAAGAGAGCAGTCACTGGCACGATGGAGAGGAGGCAGAAGAGCTTTTCCCATATTTTCCCACTTTTCCCTCTGCTCTGGCCCTTGGAGCCAACTCCTTTGAGTTTGTGGTCACTCCCAACGTTGTATTAATCCTTCTTCTACAAATCATTATGGCAAACCTCTAGAGACCCAAACCTTGCTGCTCCCCCTCGGCAAGAAGGAGAAACCAGCAAACAACAGAGTGTGGAAGTTGTGGAGAATGGGAAAGGGAAGGCTTTGTGGCCATGCCGGGGGACTCCGGTCCGGGGCATCTGCCACGCAGAGAGGGCTCTGCTGCCGCATTCCCATGAGAAGGAATTTCTGTGCTGAAATGCCTCAAACCTCCCCTCCCTGCCGCTCTCCCCTCCTTAATTGGTTTGCAAATGTTAAATGTATTGGCTCCGTGCTCAAATCTCTGTCTGGCTGCCGTAGGTCCCGCCTAACCCTCGGAGGGGTTCCCCGGTGCTCCCGGCCCCTCCGGCTCCCCCTCTTTGCCATAGCAGCAAACCCCCGCGGGGATGGCCATTGTGTCCTCCTCCCAGAGCCCGAGCACCTGGAGACCTTCTTGGAAAAACTTCATTTGCTGGGGGAAAGCTTTGATTAAAAGAGCCTGGCGGGGAGGCTCTCCCTCTCCCGAGTCAATATTGGGTTTGGAACAGATGGGGGTGACGACAGGCCGGGGGGAAGCGGAGCAGTCAGCGCCGCGGTGCCGGCGGTGCCAGCGCCGGAGCGGGGATGCTGTGCCTGGATGCCTCTGCCCCAGAGCCCGGGGAGTGGCAGGAGGCCCTTAGCAGCACTGCCGAGATCAAAGTAGAGCAGCCACGGAGAGGTGGAGCAGCCCTTGTGTGCTGGAAACCTCCGGGAACAAAAGCATCAAAGTAAATCAAATGAAACTAATTGAAGTGCTTTAACATTAAATAATGAGGGGAGAGGCTTTCATGAAACGCCAGCTTCTTCCCGTCAGAAAAAAACCCCAAAAACCTAGGGACATGCTTCCAAGAAAACCAAAGCGACAAGCCCCAACAACAACAACAAAATCCCAACCCCAAACATCTCTCCCAGAAGGGCGGGGTGATTCCGGCTGGGATGATTCCGGCTGGGTGGCTGCGCGGTCGTTCCCGAGGCACAAAGCTCCGTTCCCGCAGCGCAGGGAGGCTGCAGGCAGCCCCGACATCCCGTCTGCCCACGCTGCTGCAGCTCCTGGGATGGGGGGAAGCACCTGCAGCTCTCTCCGGGTGTGGCAGAAGGATGTTTGTGGCTCGGGAGTCAGTGGTATGGGATGCTCCAGGAGCACCAGTGAGGGCGAGACCTTTGCTGGAATGCAGTGCACCTCCGTGCTCCACCTGGCTGGAGCCATGCCTGAACCTCAGCTCTGCAGGGCAAGGACCTCTTGGCTTCTGGGGAACCCTGAATTTGCAATACAGAACTCTGAGAGGTCTGATCATTGCTGGGACTGAAGGTCCAACCTGGACTCCAGAGGTTCCTGGGAGAACTGCAGCAGGACCGTGACCTGCTGTTGTTGGAGGGTAATGGGAGAACTTTTCAAGGCCAGGTTGGATGGGGCTTGGAGCAACCTGGTCTAGGGGAAGGTGTCCCTGCCCATGGTAGGGGCTTGGAATGAGATGATCTGTAAGGTCCCTTCCAGCACAAACCATTCTGGGATTCTATGACTTGGCACAGCCACTGTGCTGGGGGAGCAGAGATCTCTGAGGAAGTACTCTGCTCGTGGCTTTCCTGCAGCTCACTGTGTCGAGCAGCAAGGACAGACACTGATGGCAGTTTCTCATCCCTCTGGCCTGGGATTTGCACATGTGTAGTTATTCCCATCTAGGCAAAAGGCAGAGTTGATTTTACCTCCCTGCTCCCTGAGAGCAGGATGTGAGCTGGATCAGCTGAGGGACTGGTACCAACAAGGTCCCTCTCCCCTCCCTCATCTCCTGGGTGCCCAGCTCTCTGAAAAGCATCTCCTTTCTCCTTCTGAGAGCCCTGGGAAACTGAAAGAGAAAGATGCAGTAGAGATGGACCAGCCTAACCCCACCAAAATGTCCTTATTAGCCGCTGGCAAAACCGGCTTGTGGCCATGATGAAAGAAACCCACATGAAGACAATTAGACTAAATTATGTCCAGTGGCAGAAGACAAGTGAGCAGGGACTGGGAGGCAGCCCAGCCCCAGCCAGGCTCAATGTCTGGCTTGCCCCATCGCTGCCACTCATACATCACCGATCAAGGGAAGCCCCTGCAGGTTGTTTTAAACCAAGGCCAGCAGGAGGTTGGGCTAATGAGTAAAATCTGAACATTCCTCAAATTTCCCATCCATCCTGAGTGAGGGAAGGGGGATGGGGACAAAGTGCCTCTCTCCGGAGAGAGGCTGATCCCAACAGAGGGACAAAACGCTTGTGCTGAGAACGGGGAGCTGCTAATCCCGGGGCTGATCCGTGCCAAGCTGTGGGGTGGTGAAGATCTCCTCAAGATGAGGACACAAACCCCCTCCCCTTTCTCTCCCTCCCTACGTGGAGTCCAGTCTTCCCTCAGCTCTGAAATCAGACGAGGGAGTGACTGGGAGACACCGTGGTGGGAGCAGGATGCCCTGAGCCAGCCGGTTCATCCTCCTCCTTGGAGCATCCTATCCCAGCTCCAGGCTGGAGCCACAGCCTGCACCAGGGCTGTGCAGAGTAACAACAGGGCCAGGAAAACAGCCCTGGTCCCTGTTATTCCATTATTTCCTTGAAGATGACTTACTCAGGGAAGAGGCTGTTCAACACCCAGCCTCATCCATAGCAAAGCCAATAAATGAACCTCACCCACCTATTCAGAGCTCTCTAAAGGGGACTGTGGAGGAGGGGAAAGGTAATTAAAAGACATCAAAGAGATGGCAGGAAGGAAAAAAAAAAAAGGCATTTTAAAGAGGAAAGAAGAGGGAGAACAACCAGTCCTGGTCAATACTGTCAGAGTGCTCCAGAAAGCTGCTCCCAAGCACATACTCAACCATGTGGCTCTGCAAGGGACACACCAAGCTTTCCAGCAGTTCTTTGGGATCCTGGGGCTGTGGGGTCTGCATGGCAGCTTAAAAAAGATCCCAGAAAAACATTCCCTGTGGTTTCTGACCCTAGACAGTCCCTTGGTGAGCTGAGGCAGGTTTTTAAAGTTTGGCTTGGCTTTTGCAGGCATCAGTCTTCCACCAGCTCCCCTCCTTTAGCATCCCCGCACAGTGATGGTGGCAAGAGCTGGAGCCAGCCTGCCTGCCAGGCAGGTGAAGCTGACTTTTGGCTTTCTGAGAAGGAGAGGATGGCCAACTCCTGCTAAATAAAGCAGGGTAGGGATGTGTGATAACAACTGGACCAAAAGCAAAGGGAAGAGCCATCCTGAGGTTGCCACAGGGAGAGAGCAGAGACATGCGACAGTGTGGGAAGGGAAGGTCTAAAGCTGTTGCTGCTGCCAGAATCCTTCTGAAAGTGACTGGATTTCTGCTTCATTTGGGACCAATTCCAGCAAAGCTGCTTTCTGCTGAAGAAATCCTGCCCCAGCTTCCCAAGCACTTTGCTCTCAGGCCTGACCCCAGCCTCTCCTCATCCACATGCCACTGGAAGAATTCAGGAGGTGTCTCATGCAGCCGTCTTGCAGCTCATCACCTGATACCAGTAGCCTCTTGAGCCAGGAGTGCTCAGAGCACAGCAGTCTTTATTCCACAGGCAGTGGCACGAAGCTTCAGAGGGCAAACTCTCCTCTCTGGATGCAAAGCCCACCGGGGCTGAGTTCATGTATCGGGTCAGACCGGCTGGTTATACTTGTCCTTCTGGCTTTGAATAAATGTTTTGTTTTAAAAAGGCAACTAAAAGAGAAGAAAATGCAAGAATTTCTCCATAATAAGTTTTCACCATTTTCCTTCACTAATTAAATGAGCCCATGGTCCCTGTCCTGAAGCCTCACCGCCTCCTGTTACCCGGTTCCTCACCCTCCACCACTCTCCTCCCTCCAGTGCTCTTCTGTGTGTCTCTGTCTCACTCACTCTCACCCCGGGATTTTAATTACATTCATCCATTTCCACTCACTGGGTCTGTCACTCTCCAGCAGGACTCTGTAATTATATTGTGGGAAGCAGCATCGCTCCCTTTGCCGAAGCCTGAGCGGATTAAGGATCCGCCGCTCCTTTTCCCACCCTTCTCTGCCAGGTACCTGCACAAAGATGACAGATGGTCAGGGGCCGTTTCTTTCCCCTAATGAGCTGGTACAAAAGGAGATGGCTCCCAAAACACATGTATATTTTTCAGTTAGCTTAAAATGCCCCAGACTCCCAGGGCTTTGCCTGAAAGATGGGGAGGGTCTGAAAGATGGAGATGGGGGTTTTCAGGAGGAGCCCAGCTCTGGGTTCAGAGGAGCTTGGACTGTGGGAATGTGCGATCTGCTCAGCTCCAGGATTACCCAAGCTCAGTTTCAAGAGCTCTCCAGCCTTATCTCCATGTGGGAAGGGCTCCAGTGCACTTTTTCTTTCCCAAGGAACATCAGGCAGGGGTCATGCTCAATGCTGGTCCGGCAAAAACTAACGTGGACATGAAACTCAGGCCGGTGCAGATGAGAGTGAGCTTTTGGTGGGCATCTGAGGATGTCAAAGGATGAAGAAGATAATTCCAGGCATAAGCATATGCAGAGATTACAGCATGAAAAGAGAGCATGGTGCCCGTAGCCTGAGCTGATATAAAGCACCAGAGCTTTGAAGGATCTGCAGAGATTTGTGCCAGCTGAAAGCTTAGCCTCAAAAGTGGATTTGGTTTAACCCTCTGGAAGCATGCTGTGAGGCACTGGAGGGAAACTGGGCACTGCATCCTCCCAGTTTGCTGCCTTGACCATAACCCAGGTGATTAAAACATGTATTTTCTTACAGAGGCCAGACCTGTCAGCAGTGGGGATGGAGGATGTCCAAACCCACACGTGCTGGTTGCTGAATTTCACCCTCAGCTGCCCATACAGCACCCAGTGCCCCCTGGCACTACCCAGCTCCCTTCTCCTCTGGAGTCAGAGGTTAAATCCACAAGTTGCCCTTCTTTTTGCAATTCCAAGGAAAAAGAAGCTTGATCATCCCCTTGCTTAGCTGTGCAGACAGCAAGGATTTGGCTGGGATCTCTCTTTCCCAGGCTGCCTGTGGGAACAGAGGGAAAGCCACACAGGGAAACACTTTCCTAATACCCTTCCACGTGGCCACCACCTAACCCTGCTTTCAAGGATTACTCTGGATGGGCATTGCTTCCACTGGCTGTTTCCCAGGGGAGAGAAAATAAATGAATCCAGAGTTTAAATTTAATCTCATCAATGGAAAAGCACTTGCAGGGCTGAACGTGCCTCTCCCAAATGTCTCCAAGTTCCCTGAACTCTGCTTAAGCTCACAAGGTGTAAGTGGAGCCAAGACCTCCACTTGTCTCTTCAAGCCTTCCCCATTTTCATCTGGGCATGACTTTGATGAGAAATACAGGCTGCAGCTGCTCAGCACTCCCCAAGGTCTCCAGTGAGGGCAGGCACCAGGTTCTGGAGACTGAGCTCCATAGGCAACTCCTCCTGGCACAACAATTTCCCTTATGCCCACAGGCCTTTGGTCCTGGTCTTGGAGAACTCCATGGGTCAAGTGCAGAAGTAAAGGCTACTTCAAGACATTTGCCCCTCATTTTTCTCCCCTGTAGATCAGCAAAACAGATGCCTGAAGCCCCAACCTGAGCCCTGCCCGTGAGATAACTCTCATTTGCCAATTCTATATATTTTCCAGAGGCAGCACCTGGAAAATAGGCACAATCCAGTGCTCCAAAGTGAATGCTGTGGCTGCTGGAGGGCCCCTGGGCTGCCAGAAACGCTGTCTGAGAGATGAAATGTGCTGGTAAAACCAAGGGTCTTGACCTGTGGTGGTAATTAAAGATCCCACAGCAGTTTTTGCAAGAGTAAGGGAACTAGCCCTGCTGTCCTGGCCAAAATCCAGCTCGGGTAATTATATTCACCCCCTCGACCCCACCGGGCTGGGTCCATGGCAGCTGTGACATGACATAGTGTGTGCTGGGGCTTCAGAGCCCAGCGGGAGCCCGGCTGGCCACAACTGGGGGGACCTGGGAGCAAGATAAAAGGTGAGTTGAGGGTATTCAGCACATAACCCTGCTGCTAGCTCATTAAAAGACAACATTTGCAGGTCCCCTTTAAACTGTTTATCCATTATTGAAAATACCATATGTTACATGTCCATGAAGATCAGCTTTCAGCCGCAAGATAAGCTGCGTCCATTTATTGTTCTTCCCTCTCTCCCTCCTCCCTGCCTCCCTCTGGGCTTTTAATTACATCCATCACCTCCCACCCCTCTGGTGGAGCTGGCTTCATGTCTCACCAGCCCCAGCGAGGGAACAAGGCCCATTTTTTTCCCCTTGGAAGGGAGCAATTGTTTCGCTTCCCGCACACAAGTCTTCGAGTGAGAGACATTTCGCAGCCGCTGTGAAATTTCAGCCAGGACTGGAATTTATTTTAAGACGCCGGCCTTTAAATTTTTCATTAAACCTTCTCCCCCTGCGATGCAGACGCTTCTGCAGGGACCAAGGGAACGTCGTGTTGATATGCCTGGCACGTTGGGGAGAGGATGGAGGATTTCACACCACCCTGGGCAAAGGCTTCCCAGAGCAGCACATGCCTCCAGCGAGGCACCACAGCCTCTGCAAACCGCTCCAGCCTGGCTTGAATTTCAAATGCCACCCACCTCCACGGAGCTAAACGTGCTGCCTCGCAGGAACAGCCTCTCTGAACTCCCTGTTCCAGGAGCTGTGTGTGGCTTCTCACCCACCGGGGTGCTGAGCCCACTGTGTGGTGCTGGGAGCTCACAGCCTGTGCTTGGAGTGATGCTGGCTCTAGGGGTTGCTTGAAGCATCCTGTGAGAAGACCTGGGACTTTGCTGCTTGTAACTTTGCCAGACCTCAGGTGCCTGAGCTGAAATTTTCCATGCTAGGTGTCTGCTCTTGCAGGGAATGAGGTGCCTGCAGCAAACTCAGAGGGGATGGAACCGCCTGGAGGAGACCTTTCTTCTTCTCCCCATGTGCTCCTTTTGCATTTACCTTCCAGCTCCCACTGTACATGAGCCAGGAGCTTGGCAAACACCAACCAAGCTCGAGCTTGGGCTCCCACACCCACGGATCCATGGCTCGTGATGGTGGTGTTAACAACACCATCACGCTCCACCGTGCTGGGATGGGGCTGCCAGCACAAACTGAAGCAGCGTTTCTAAAATGCCATGTGCCCGACTTAGCAGCCTTAACCAAGCTCTCTCTTTTTGATATGCAATGATTTTCTAATGTCAGCTCTTTAGGATCATTGGCTGGTCTTTATATTTTCCTGAGTAAGACCTGAAAAAGAGCTGCAAGAGAGCGCAGTAACTCCTGACTGAACTTGGCAAACTGAAGGGAAAAGCCTGACCAACCCCTATTACAATTCCTCTGGCCCAAATTTGGCTGCTGTCAGACTGGTCATTTCCCTGCAGAGGGATTAGAAACCCAGGAAAGGAATAGGAAGGGAACTGCTCCTCTGGCAGAGTCACTCATGGATGGGACCATCTCCAGAGGGTGCAGTCCAGCATCCCACCCCTGTGGTTAGGGACTGTGGTTTCAATATATCCAGCCCCCAACTACGCGGCCAGATCACCCCAACAGGGTTTAATCCCCTCTGCAGACAAAGGGATCCACAGAACCCTCAGGGCTCCCTGTGCCCTCCCACAGGGAACACCCCATTCCAGACCCACGCAGCAGCCTCGTGTTCTCTGCCAGGTTTTTGCAGGGCAGCAGGTTCAGCTCCAAGCTGCCATCCCATTTAACGTGCAGCACTGAGGTGTATCATTAATGTATTAATTATTCATGGGGCGCCAGACGGGCAGGCAGAGATCAGACAGGAATTGCTGGCTCCCAGCGCGCTCCCGGACTCTCCTTATGGCAAGGCTGGCTCGTCAGTCACAGGCATGTTGTCACTGGCCACCTGCTTGTGATGGGACAATCTTTGTTAAAATCCCAATTAGCATATAATAAGGTAGGAACAAATCCTGACCCTCCCAAGCCAGACAGGCTACGATTCCCTTTCTTTCCTTATTTTTTCTTTTTTAAACTAAAGGCTTCCTGTTGTTAAAACTTGGGGGTGAGACCTGGTGGGTGTCTGGAGCCCAAAACCACATCCCACCCTGTGCCTCTGCACCCACCGAGCCTCTGGGTTGGCCAGCCAGACCTGCTGCAGCCTTCAGGACCCAGAATGAGTTTCTACTGGCAAACAAACCAGTAAGAAAAATTTATTCACTGTGGCAGGCATTGGAGGAAGCTGTTCAGGGCTGTGGTGGAATCACCATCCCTGGAAGTGCTGAAAAAAAACTGTGAATGTGGCATATGGGGACAGGGTTTAGTGGTGAGCACGGCAGTGCTGGCTTAATGTCATTGGGAGTTTCTTGGGGTCTGCCAGATTAAACTGTGCTGGGATTTTGGCTACTTGTCTCTCATGTGTCCGTTTTCCTTCCTCCCACACCTCACACACTGTTCCTCAGAGCACCCAGCCACGTCAAGGTAATCTTAAGAATGATTCCTTTGTGTTCTACTTCCTTCAAAACACAAATCCTGGGCTCAGATCTTCTCATTTTATTTCCAAACAAGTTTTACTCCAGCCATAATGTCTTTGGTAAGAATAACAGGTGGAAACTGGAACAAAAGTTAGTATTTTTCCTGTTCAAAGGAAGTTTGGAGCATTCAGGTTCAAACCACAGAGAGACAAAGCTACATGAGAAACGTCTGGAGAGACAACATTTTCTGTGATGCTCAGAGGAGCAAATGTGTCCTAAGCCCACGAGCTAGGGAGGGACTGTGGCTGTTACTGGTCTGCAGGGAGTGGGAGGTGTGCCAGACTGGGTGTCCTGTCTCTCCCACCCAATGAAGACAACTCTTTTTGTCATTCAATTGATTTTTTTAATATAAAGCTGATACCATGAAAAATTACAGTCTTCTTCCTGGAAGACAATAGAGTATTTTTCAGGGAGTTGTTTTGCTCATTGTGTGCCTTGTGGGATCTTGGCTTGTTTTTGACTGGGGCAAGTTTTATCAAAGACATGAAATGACTCTAAGTCACAGTGACAATGGTGGGGGGGTGAAGTCACAACGTTAATCTTCTCTGTGCAACTCCAAAGAAGTGGAAACTTCCACTGAATGCCAGGAAATCCTCCCCACAATGAAGTTGTTCAGACATGCCAATCACAAGGTCACAACAACTGCAGAAGTGGAAATCTTCCTGGAAGAAAAAGGTCCATCCTGATGCAAACAGGAGGATCTCTAGATGTTGAAACACGTGGCTATGTGGGGTTTTTTACAAGCAGAAGTGCCAACGCATGCCTGCAGAGAAATGGGAGGTTTGAGAAATGAATGTTCATAGAATCCTAGGATGGTTTGGGTTGGGAGAGACCTTAGAACTCATCTCATTCAACTCCCCCTGCCATGGACAAGGACACCTTCCACTAAACCAGGGTGTTCCAATACTCAACAGCAGCATCAAAGACATCTCAGAGGCAGTGAGGAGCCTTCCACCCTAAAGTAAGGATGAGAGGACATAGCCTCCAGCTGCCCCAGGGGAGGTTCAGGTTGGACATCAGAGGGAATTACTTCACAGAGAGGTTGTTAAACACTGGACTGGGCTGCCCAGGGCGGTGGTGGAGTCCCCATCCCTGGAGATGTCCAAGAAACAACTGGACGTGGCATTCAGTGCTTTGGTTTGGGTGACAAGGTGAGCATCAGGCACAGGGTGGACTGGATGACCTTGGAGGGCTTTTCCACCCTTAATGATTCTGTAACTCTCTGATTCTGTGACCTGATTCAAGAATTCTGGTGTGTGAAGGTCCCAAACAGAATTTTTCTTGGTGCATGACAAAAGAAAAGGAATGTAAACACTCAGAACTGTAAAAACCAATCAAGAAGCTGTTGCTTTGTTTTCTTGAGTCTTCTGAGCATCTTGTGGGGCTGTTTGAGGGAGAGGGTGGGTTGGGTGAAGGACAGACACCAAAGTGTGTCCTAGCACCTGGAGAACTCGAGAGGAAAACTGCTTATTTCATTAGCCTTGTAAACAAGATGGGCTTTTTCAAATTATTTATTTTAGGAATCAAATTAAATGTTCCAGCTCTTTGGGAATCCAATTCTCTCTTTCTGCGTGTCCTAGTCAGGGTTCCCAATGCATCAGTGCACGGCTTTAAAGGCATTTCTCCCCTCTTTTGGATTAGTGACCCATTCTAACAGGTCTTCATTGACGGGGAGTGTGGGTCTCTCAAAGAGTCCATTGGATACAGCTTACAAAAGAGTTTAGCCGGAGATGAAGAGTTTACAAAAAGTTTGTAGGAAACCGTGGAGTCCTTTTAAAAGAGAATAAACTGCCACTGCTGTGTCTGGGTTGAGTTAATCTGATTAGGCCAAGCTCATCAACAGGCCCACTGAAAAGAATGAGGCGGGGGGAAAGCAAGCTGTGGACAGGGCCAAGGGAAAAAAAAAACGAGGGACCTTTTTACTCGAGAAGTCAAACAAAACCTATTGTTGGGGAGCATGCTTGCCTACAGATGGCAAAATGACAAATCTTTTCAAAGGCAAAGCAAATATAATTGATGGCTTTTTTCCCCCCACCCTTTCCCCCAGGTATGGGAACAGTCACTTAATGAGATTAAGAGAAACCAAAAGGAAAGGGGCTGTGAAATACTGCGGGTATTGGTCTTGGGTGTTGGATGGTTGAGGATGATGGAGTTTACCTGCTTCACGTAAAAAACTGAGGTGGGAAAGGGGTTTTCATGTGTGGTTTCTGCTCCCGAGTGCCTTAGTATATCATTCCCCTACCCCCAGTTAATGAGTGTGCTCTTCCAGACTCTGGGAGATGGCAGCACCCATCCAAGGAGTGGAGGAGTGGACCGGAAGGACCTCACCGAGGAGAGGCTCAATCTCTTGGGAAGCTGTGCCATCCCTCCTGCCCTGGCACCTGCCATGTCATCTCCTGAGCAGGAAAGGGGCTGTGCAGGGTCAGGTGCCCTGGGCACAGAAAGTGGATGATGGCATCACTTCACCACCTCATTTTGGGCTGTTTATTGTGGGCATATTAAAAATCCTAATTTAAAGTCCATCCAGAAAGTTGTGTCACCAGCACCACCACCACCTTCTCAGGAGATATTTTAGGCTCTATATTTAGAGCAGCTCCAAGTTGTGCTTGGATTTAACATAGGCAGCAACTCAGCCAATATAATTAAGAACAGTATCAGTGGAAGACATGTAAGGAGATTTTCTCCCCAAGGCCACCTAATACAGATGTAATTGACTCTATTTTCTGCTTTCTGCACATGCATTGCTGCAACTCAGCCCCTATTATCTGTCAACAAATGAACAGGATCCAGTGAAAGGGACCTCTTCAACCAGGACTGGGCTTAGAGAATGGAGCACTGGGCTGTGTTAAATCTGGACACAACGCGGCTTCGCTCCCTTCCTTTTCATCTCCGCCGCCTTTTCAAGATGTTTTCCAGTGAAGGGTAAGTCAGCAAATATGTGTTTGGGCAAAGTGTTGGCACTTGCTAAAGAAGAGAACATCTGTCTCAATCAGCTGGTCTATTCTGCCGCGGCGGCTCCACGGAGGCTCTCAGCACGGAGAGACAAAACCAGGGCAATGTCTTCAGAAAGGGGTTTTTGTGTACGCCGTTGCAATTTTCTTTCGCTCAAATTTCCAAGGGCGGGGAAGGAGGAAGGGAGGGGAGAAAAGAAATTAAAGCCCATTTGCTTCATAGTGAAAAAAAGAGCCTCGGAGAAAAAGAAAAAAAAAAAAAAAGAAAAAAAGAGAGATCTCCATTTCTAATGTTGCAAAATTCCTGCGGCGTTGCCATCGCTGCGTTCCCACAGCCAGTTTTGCAGCCCCTGCAAAGGATGTCCTTAATAGCAGCGGGAGAGATGAATAAGAGTTTATTAGTGCAGACAGTAATTTTCTCAGAAATATCTTTGCCTTCGGCTGAAAGAGCCCCGACAACTCCTCAGAGCAAAGAACACCCTGGGTTCGCTCTAATTGTGCTCCGTGCGTGACCTGCCGGCACAGCCCGAGCGGGCAGCGCGTGCCGGACGTTGGGAACGTGCCCGGTCTGGAAGCACCTGGAATTCAGAAAGTGTGGAACCAAACACACGGGGGAACGAGGGAAGCCTTTTGCACACCTGGAGGCATGGCTGTAGAATGGCAGAATTGTGGAATCGTGGAATTGTTGACGCTGGGAAAGACTTTGAAGATCAAGCCCAGTACCACCACCATGTTCACCACTGAACCTCAAGTTGTCCTCAAGTGCCACATCCACATGTTTTATTGCTGTTTCCAAGGATGGTGATTCCACTACTGCCCTATGCAGATTGTTCCAAAGCCTGACAACACTTTTCATGATAATTTTTTTCCTAATATCCAATCCAAAGGAAAGATGGAAGAACCTTCGGCTCATGAGATGCAGCCTCAACTCCAGAGCTTTGTGAAGGTACCTGGACACAGCCAGACTCTGTGGATAACAGGGAGATGGCTGTGCTGAAGCCTGAGCCTGTGGTTTTTCCTGCTCTGATGCTGTCAGAAGTGACTCCAACTGGCTTTGAAGGGATGGGGAGGAGCAGGGCACAGCAGAGATGGGTCAGGGGTTGGATGGAGTCAGAGCACATAAAAACTGCTCGGTGTTTCCCTGAACCCCTTTCTGGCCCTGGGCTTGTTTGGGGGATTTTTCGAGTCAGATGACCCTGATAATTAATTTCAGCTGATTAGAGCTGTAAGCTCCGGAGGGACAAAAGAGGCCATGCGAGGTTTGAAAAGGATGCTCGGGGCAGAAGGCTGTACTGTAATTTGTTACACATTATCGTCTGCTAAAGAACCTCCTCGCAATCTGCCAGGCCTTAATGTCTTAATTTCTCCTTCAGCATTCCCTTTGACACACTATCCAAAGTGATGTATGGCGGGGGATGATTGCATGGGATCAAGCCGAGGGAAATCCAGGAGGGATTACAGCCCAATCCCTGGGCAAACAGGCGCTGGAGTGGCTGAACAGCCACAGCTGTCTGCCCAACAATACCCAGAACAAACAGCACCGGGGGAACAAGGCACGGCCAGGGGCACAGGCAGCCAGCCCTGGGAAGGAGACAAAACCCCCATTCAGCCCCCTGGGACCCTGGGCCTTTTATGAGCCTTTTCACCCCAGCTGCAAAGCTTTTGAGTTGGGCTTCCAAATTTTTAGAAGCCTGGCTGTAATAAAATTGGGTTTAGGGATCAAAGAGAGCTGGGGATCCAGTGAGTATCCGGGCTGGGCAAGGACAAGTGGGGACTGCCACCAGCAGTTTGTCCTCTTCTGTTCATCCTCATCTAATCAAACACCAATATTAGGGTTAATAACCTGTCTCATGTTGCTGGTCTTCAGGCCAAAAGAGCCTTTAAGCTGTTTTTATTTAAAAACACAACATGTATGGACATGATGGTGTTTTTTAAGGGATCAAGATTAAATATATAGGCCATGCCCAGAGAGGAATCACAGGGACTTTTCAGATAAGCCTTAAGAAGGAAAATCCTAGGTCTCCATCCAGAGACAGTTTCAAGGCTTTCCCTTTCCCAGCGCAGATTCGGGACAGGCTGATGGTGACACAAGCTGTGAAACCCAAATTATCCCCAGCCAGAGTAGTACTAACTACAGGTGAGTAATTGCATGAGAGTAGGATGAAATGCAAGTGAATAAATGCAATTCCAGTTGCACTGGAATAAATGCAAGTGAATTGCACTGGAATAAATACAAGTGAATAGATGCAATTCCAGTTGCAATTCCAGATTTCACCAATCATGCCATTTGCTTCTCTGGCATCTCCTACAGACTTTGCTGCTGAACTACATCGATGATAAAACAGGATGTAAAATAGATGCACGTGAGCTGTGATGGAGAAAAGCTGCTTATAAGGAAAAAAGCCTTTGTGAGGAGAAGTCTGCCCACCCTCTGCTCAGCACCACTCTCCACCCTGATGTCCCCACATTTCCCTGACACCCCCCCCAGGCAGCCAAAATTCCCAGGGCCTTGGCATCCTCTGACCAGTCCAGATGCACCTTAAGAGTTGGACTCGATGATCCTTCTGGGTCCCTTCCAACCCAGAATATTCTGTGATTCTAATTCTGTGACCCTTTCCCACCTCCTGCTCCCAAACAGGACATCCACGTGCTCCACACCTCCTGGAAAGTTTCTGGGCACCTTAGAGCACGTCTGGTGCCAGGGGTGAGTTTTCCAAGCCCTGTGTGTTCCCTGCCAGCCTGGGGAGCCTGTTCCAGGGGTGGGAAGCTGTGGGCAAGAACAGCTGGCCACAGCTGTGTAGCTTCATCTCTCTCCAGTCAGAGCACAGAGGGTGGCAGAGGGTTGTTTGTGTCTCACCCTGTCACCTTTGTGCAGGTTAGATTGGCACTAAAAGGGTGCAGAATGCTGCAGAATGGGGCCCACTGGGATATATCCTGGAACACACCCCAAATGTGGGCTTAGATGGGAATGAGGCTCAGTGCAAAGCCACGCAGTATCTCCAAAACACCAGTCCTGGGGCAAAACAGAATTCTGGCTTAATCTGAACTTACTTAAAGAAATGAGAGTCTTTTCCCAGATTTCTCTGAGCTTTGAAACCTGAAGACATGTGAAACTGGAGGAGAAGGGCTGGGTGTTACGTCAGAGGTTTAGAATGACAAAAATTCTCCCACCTTATCATATGGAATTCTCTCTGGAGAGGAGCACAGTCAGTAATCACTGCTTCCAGCCTGGGAATTGCATCACTTGATGTAGATTCTGTTGAAAAACTTGCTGGATTCATGTTGCTTTCCCCCCCCTCCCCCCTGCCCTGTAATTATGTAATTAATGCACCCAGAATTAACTCTCAAAGGAGGGACATTATTTTTTGTGATTAGTTATTTCCTCACAGTATTTTTACAATCTCCCTTATTTCAAGGGAGATTGCACAAAGGGCTGTTGTTCTGCATTTTATTGGTCTCATAAGGAAACAGATCCCTGAACCTTCCCAAAGACACTTATAAAGCCAACATTTATTATTCCCTAGTGAGACAACCTACACCTCGGTGCCCTTTTTGTAGAGGAATGGGCTCGACTTTGTGGCCATTTAGATAAGTAGTGCTCACCTAGAAAAACAACACACCTCCCTCAAACCAAAAATCATCATTCAGCCAAGAATTGCTGCTTCTGTGGTCACGTGTGCTGTAGTGTGAGAGAGGAAAAGGATCCTGAAATAAATGTATTCTCCTGGAGCCTTTGATGTCTGCGGGAAGATGATGCTGTTTCCTACAGTACGTCTGCTCTCTGTGCATTTGGCAGCCTGGATGTGGCAAACCACCTGAAATTGCACCAGAGATGAAAGGCCCAGGAGCTGAGCAGTGAGGAGAATGGAAATGTTTCCCAGTGGTTTTATTTCCTTTTTTATCCATTTTCCCCATCTATCTTTTATCCTTCCTTCCTTCCTTCCTTCCTTCCTTCCTTCCCTCCTTCCCTCCTTCCCTCCTTCCCTCCTTCCTTCTCTCCTTCCTTCTCTCCTTCCCTCCTTCCCTCCTTCCCTTCCTCCCTCTCTCCTTCCCTCCTTTCTTTCCTCCCTTTCTCCTTTCTCCTTCCTTCTGTTTGGCCCTCTGGGTCCTTCCAGTCCCCTGGAATTTCCCCCTCTCCCAGGCTGAGGCCACCAAACTCACTGCACTTGTGCTTTCAGACCAAGAAAGGTTTTTCCAAGAGAGCCCGGAGGGTTCAGCAGGAACACAAGCTGCCACCGCTCAGGTGTGGCACCGTCTCCACATCCCAGCAGTGCCAGGGAATGCCCAAATTACAGTGCTGGCTGCAGGAGAAGTGAAGGCAAAGGGAATGATTCATTGGAGCAAATTAAAAGCAAAGCACAAGTCGGGCCAACAATAGGGATTAAATGCAGTGTGTGGTTACGTTCTCCTCCAAAAGAATTCCCACAAACTAAGCCGGGTCGCCCTCGGTTTTCAGAGGGGGAATCAAACCTGGGCTCAGAGAAGTTTTCAAAATTTTATCAAGTGACTCTTTTATCCTTCAGAATTGGTAAGAAAAGGGAAAAGAAGACGTAATGCTTTTCAAGATATCATCCCAAATTTCAGCTGTTGGCCTATGGAAAGCTAATTCCCAATATATGATTATTAAAAGATTAAAGCCTGCAGCACTGAGGTTTAACACATGCTGCATTCCCTGAAAAGGTCTTTAAAGAGGCAGGTTGTGAAATTAGCCAAGAGCTCAGGGGCTGCTTAACGATGGCAGTTGCACATGAAAGGGAATTCTTTGGACATGGGGCAGGATGTGCTGTGCCAGGCACGGGAGAGCACCCCGTGGGAGAGCCCCCTGACCCTGGAAGGGCTGTGGGTGGGCACCGCGACCGCCAAAGCCACAGCAAGGGCTGGGCTTTCCCAAAGCCCTCCAGGTTTTGAGACCCACTGTAGCTGCCTGTGGGGGCACCTGGGAGCCCCGGGGGTCTGTCTGCGAGGGGGTGGAACGTGGAAAAGTGGGAAATTTGGCACTTCCATTGCTGTGACATCACGTGCCTGGTGGCACGCTCTAATGGTGGGCACAGAGCCCTGTTTTAATTAACCTCAATGACAAAAAGCAGTGGAATTTGGGCAAGAGGCAGAGTGCCCCCTTGCAGGGCCACTCACTGCCAAGTCCACCACATTCCTCTGGGTGGGACAAAGCTGCCAGATCCCCTCGGTGCATCCAAAGGGTTTGAGGAGGGGGTGTCACACCAGGAGGGGTGACAGAAAGGGGCTCCCTCACGACTTCAGGGGGGTCCTGACCCTTCCTGACTGGCTAAAATGCGGGTGGTCATGGGGCGCTGAAGCATCTCAGGAGCTCACCGGGGGTGGGAGAAGGTGCTGGGGGCTCTGTCCCCCAGTTTGCTTCCAGCTTCCCACGCCGCGGGGGCTGCACACACACCTGGCTGCCCCCTCCCCATTCCCCCTGCTCCCACTCGTACCCCTCAGCGCCACGCACCGGGATTTGCCCCCGGGGGCTGCAGGGCGAGGAGGGAATCGGGGGCTTCCCGGTCCGGGGAGGGAAGGAAGGCAGCACGCCCGGCTGGGGGAAGAGAGAGAATGACAGAGCAAGGGGTGGGGGGTCCCGACCCTCCCTGACCGGCCACACCAGGGGGTGTCGCGGGGCACTGAAGCATCACAGGGGTCCACTGAGGGGAGTGGGAGAAGGCGCTGCCCCCTCGTTCCCTGCCAGCTTCCCACGCCACGGGGCTGCTCACACCCACTCCACCCGCTCCCCGCATCCCCCGGGATGTGATGGGGTGGGGAGCGGCGGCTTCGTGGGGCGGGAGGAAAGGGGAAAAGAAGGAAGGAAAGGAAGGAAAGG